>RJWM01019887.1:0-23470 GCA_004363535.1 Dasyprocta punctata | reverse complement strand
TCATTTTTAAAAATTAATTTTTTTAGCCCTGGGGATTGAACCAAGGTCCTTCACACTGAGCTATACTCCTATCCCTGTTTCTTTCCTTTTAATTTTGAGACAGAGTCTCACTAAATTGCTAAATTGCCCAGGCTAGACTTCAGCTTCCAGTCTTCCTGCCTCAGCCTCCCAGAGTTCTCAGGGCTTCTGGCATTCCTATGCTTGTGGCAGTGTAACTGCAATCTCTCCTGTGTTTACATGGCTTCTCCCAGTGTCTTCTGTGTTTATATCCCCTTCCTTCTCCCCCTCTCACTCTCTTTCTCTTTTGTGGTACTGGGCATTGAAGCCGGGGCTGTCACACTGAGCTATATCCTCAGCCCATTTTTCTTAATTTTTGTCTTGAGAGAAGATTTCACTAAATTGATCAATTGCCCAGAGTGGGCCTAAATTTTCAGTCTTCCTGCTTTAGCCTCCCTGAGTGCTAGTATGTGCCAATAGGACAAGCTCAAATTGCTCTCTGTTATAAAGACATCTGTCATTGAACTCAAGGCCTACCCTAATCCAGTGTTCCTCATCTTTACTTGATAGCATGTCTTTTTGCTTTGTTTTGTTTTTTAATCTTTTTTTGAAGTACTGGGAATTGAGTCCAAGGCCTTCACACTGATTTGCATCCACAGCCCTTGTTAATTTTGAGACAAGGTTTCACTAAATCACCCAGTTGTCCAGGTTGGGCTTGAACTTGCTATCCTGCCTCAGTCTCTCAGAATCCTTGGATCAAGGTGTACTCATCACTCTGCTTAATAACCCTATTTCCATATAAAGTCATATTTATGGATACTGGGGTGAGGGCTTGAATATGACTTTAGAGGACATAGTTCAGCCAAGAGGTATGTTCCTAGATTCTAGAAATTGTCTAACCCATGGCCCTTCTAGTCTTTTTGGCAAGTGGTGTCCCCAATAGTACTTCAGCTTTTTTTTTTTTTTTTTTTTTTGAGACAGAGTCTTGCTATGTCATTCAGAATGGCCTTGAACTTGGGATGATTCTCCTGCCTCAGCCTCCCAAGTGCTGGGATTACAGGCATGTGCTACCATACCCAGCTAGTTTATTTCTTTGTTTGTTTGTTTTTGTCTTTTTGAGACAACGTCTTGCTGTGCAGGTCAGACTGGCCTTGAGCTCACTTTGTAGCCCAGGCTGGTCTCGAATTTGCAACAATCCTCCTGCCTCAGCCTCCCGAGTGCTGGGATTACAGGTGTGCACCACCATGCCCGGCTAGTTTATTTCTTGAACATCCAGAATAAAGCACTTTTTTTTTTACTGTGCCACATGAATGTCATCACCTCTGCTCTATCCCTTCTGCCATCTTATACAACCAGCACAGAGTGGTGACTTGTGGTTCCCTGAACCAGTCCCATTAGAAATAGCTAAATTTAGTTTAACTGTCACATCTTTTCATCTCTGGTCTAAAGTTAAAAAAAACACCATTCATGGAAACCAAAAGGAGATCAGCCCACAGTATTGTGCACACCCAAGCACAATGAGAAGAATGAAATCATTCCATGCCTTGTGCTATGACTTCTTCACTACATCTAAGGCTACAGAGTGTGGACATCCATCTGTTCTGTTCCTCCAACGAGGTTATTGTCCTCGTTGCTGCAAACAGCATGGGGCAAACACCTGTCCAGTTCTATCCCTGGGAGTCAGGATAGGCAAGGCTGTGTCTGGTAACAGATCCCAGGAAATCCACCATGGATGGAAACACATGGAGGAGAAGGCACCATGGCTCATGGGAGCCCCAGTGTGGGGTGTTATCCCTGCACCGTGCTCCTGGCAAACAGCCCTTTGACCAAATACCCAGGATTGGGTGCTCACCTGATCACCTCCTTTCCCACAGCCTAGCAATCTCTTCTGTGTTCTTCACACCAACTCCTGGGTAGCTGTGTTGGGACCTGGGTCATCCACCAGGGACCACATGCCTTCTGGGTCATTCCTCTATCTCAGCACCTCTTGACTTTGCTTGACCCTCTGTAAGGGAAAGTACTTGTTCTGGAGTCTCCAGAGTCCTCAGTGTACCTGAATTCTCAGCCTGGATGACAGAGAACTGGACATACAGAGGTACACAGAGCTGGTACCTGCCTGTTCTGCCTTTTCCAGTTTGAAGCTGGAAAGGGGAGGCTGAGTCAGGGAGGTCTAGACTATGTCCTTAGAGCTCTCAGGTCTGGGCTTCTGGGAGGCAGCACCCTGTGTCCTGAGCCCAACCCTGTGTCTGGTGATATAATGGACTCTGATGAACACTTTGCTCTGACTTCTTCTCCTAGGACTGTCCTGGCATCTTCTCAGCTGGCCTGGACTTGAGGGAGATGTGTGGGAAGAACCCAGCCCACTATGCTGAATACTGGAGGGCCGTGCAGGAGATATGGCTGAAGCTCTACCTGTCCAACATGGTCCTGGTTGCTGCCATCAATGTGAGTGTCCCCATCCCATGGGTCTCCCTGACTGTTTTGTTTTGTTTTGTTTTGCTTCAAATCCATTTTATTCAAACATAAAAAGAAAGAAGAAAAAAAAACTACAAGAAAATTTCAAAGTATGTCAATCTGGGGGTAACAGTGGTACATACATTGCACACTGTCATCTCCAAATCATTCACCCAGAACACAAGACATCTGCCTTCAATTGTCCAAACAATACCAGTACAAATGTTTCTCTTCAAGCCGGGCCATGGTGGCACATGCCTTTAATCCCAGCACGCGGGAGGCTGAGGTAGGAGGAGCATCGTGAGTTCAAGGCTGGCTTGGGCTACAATGCGAGCACAAGGCTGACCTGAGCTACATAGTGCGACCCTGCCTCAAAAAACTAGGGCTGGGAGTTTGGTTCAGTGGTTTAAGCACCTGTCTGGCAGGTGCAAGGTTGTGAGTTTGATCCCTGGTGCCGCAAAAAAAAAAAAAAAAAAAACAAATCTTTCTCCTCAGCAAACTCAGAGAAATCAGTAGTATAACTATCTTAACTATTTTTTTATATACATATACATACACATATACATATGTTTCGTCTTTCAACTTGTCCCTGACTCTTCTGAGACCAGCCCGGGGATAGGGGCAGACACCAGCCTGAGCCAGACAGATATGACACAAAAGAACTAATAGGTGGGGACTAGGGCCTGACCCATTAAGAGACTATGCCTTGGAAGCCGGGCGTGGTGGCGCACGCCTTTAATCCCAGCACTCGGGAGGCTGAGGTAGGCGGAGCGTTGTGAGTTCGAGGCCGGCCTGGGCTACAACGCGAGCGCAAGGCCGGCCTGAGCTGCATAGTGCGACCCTGCCTCAAAAACCAGGGCCGGGAGTTTGGCTCAGCAGCTTAAGTGCCTGTCTGGCAGGTGCGAGGCTGTGAGTTCAATCCCCGGTGCCGCAAAAAAAAAAAAAAAAAAAAAAAAAGAGACTATGCCTGGAGCAAGTGGTGGACCAGGTCTGCCTTTTGGGAACCTCACCCTGACGAGACCTATGAAACACGGGAAGCTGAGGAAGAGGACAGGCAGGACTCTGGAACTGTGCTCTGAGCAGGTAGCTGTGACTAACCAGAAAAGGCTGCATGTCATCAGGAAGCAGGAGAAAAAGATAACATGAAAGTTAGGGGCCTCATCTGAAGTACCATGGTAAGACAGGATAGGGGTGCTGAAGTGGAGACCCTGATAACCTGCTGTCTCTGTTTGGGACAGTGTGGGGCTAAAGTGATGACATGGTATGTGATTGGGTTCCCAGGACATCCTGGTAGAGTTGGCTGCTGGAGATGCTAATGGGACCCTGTGGGGCCTGATATGAAATGCCAGCTCTGGCTAAATGCTTAGTTGGAGCAGTAGCATCAGATGAAAGCTATAAAAGGAAAAGCAAAATGAAAAGAAAAAGGAAAAGCAAGTTACTGTCCTCAATAGCAAGTTTTTCTGGCCTCTGAAAGCTGATGATCCTGTCTTTAGGAGCCCTTGGGTTAATAGGCAAGCCCCAGCCCTTCTTGAGATCCCTGCTGCTGAGCCCTAAGAAGGGCAGTTCCTTCTTGGTCCTTTTCCTCATTGTGCACACCCAGCCTGAATGGTTGGTGCATCCCACATGCAGCGGGGCTGAGGAGCACTCCTAAAGCTCACGCCCACCCACTTACCCTTCCTGGGCTGTACTTTGACCCCTGCTGTCTGGGGGTACACTTGGGACCAGTGGCACCTCCAGACCATCTCTCTCTTCCCTGCAGGGAGCTTCCCCTGCTGGAGGCTGCCTGATGTCCCTCTCCTGTGACTACCGGGTCCTGGCTGACAACCCTCGGTACCGAATAGGACTAAATGAGACTTTACTGGGCATCCTTGCCCCCTTCTGGTAAGGCCAGGGGCTGTGCCCACACTGCACTTGACCCTGAGCTAAACAGAACCTGCTTGGGAGCCCCAGAGGCCAGACATGAGCAGGCGTCTCCATTTTAGGTTTAAAGACACCTTTGTGAACACCATCGGACACCGAGCTGCAGAGCGTGCCCTGCAGCTGGGGCTGCTCTTCCAACCAAGAGAGGCCCTTCAGGTGGGCATGGTGGACCAGGTGGTTCCCGAGGACCAGGTACAGAGCACGGCACTCTCAGTGATGACTGAGTGGCTGGCCATTCCAGGTGAGGAACTTGGGGGGGAATGGGCAGTTGTAGGTATTCATGGGAAAGGGGCTCCTCCTCCCCAGCCTGATGATGCATCCTAGTGATACCAGAAGTTCTCCCACAGAAAGATTCTCTGAAAAGGGCCGGAAATATAGCTGAGTGGCACAGTGCCTACCTGGCAAGAGTGAGGTCCTTAGTTCAATTCCCGGTACAAAGAAAAAAAAGATTCTATGGAAACCATAAATATGCACAGAACAGCCCCTACTAACAGGAAGTGCCATAAAAAGGTACCAGTTTGAGTAGCTTAAAGGCACAGAAACTTTATTCTCACAGTTCTAGAGACCAAAGGTCCAAAATCAAAGTGCAGTGGCACTGCTTGGCAAGTGCAAGGTCCTGAGTTCAATTCTCAGTGCCAAAAAAAAAAAAAAAAAAAAAAAAATCAAGGCTATGGAGACGCACACTTGATTCTTCCAGCTTATATGGGCTCCATCCTTCAGCTTGTGGCCATATTACTCATCTTTGCCTCCTTATGCATTCTCCTGTGTCTATGTCTCAAATGTCTTTTTCAATGTAAAGGACACCTGCCATTGGATGAAGGCCTTCCTTATTTCCAAGATGATCTTGTCTTAATTACATCTGCAGGGACTTTTTCAAAATAGTCATATTTACATGTTCTATAAGAGTGGTTAAGACTTGAACATATCTTTGGGAATCCTCTGTAAGACAGCTGGAAACTTGCTAGTGTGTTTATAGACTAGGAATGACCATATCAACAATGACAGAGAGCTGGGGATTTAATTCAGTGGCTTAAGCACCTGCCTGGCAGGCACAAGATTGTGAGTTCGCTCTCCCCGGTACCAAAAAAAAAAAAAAACAATAGAGACCAGGGTCCACCAGCAGATTTTGTCTGAAAAAACAGGGAAATTGTCAGTTTTTTAGGTTACAAGGTCTCTGTTGAACTAGGCCCTTGGCAGGAAGCACTACAAGGAACACAAACTGATGAGTGTGACCATGTACCAGTGAGACTGTCCGACGTAGAAGCTCCAGTTACCTTTCTCTTTTCTTCTTTTTATAGACAAGTACTTGCTACATAGTTTAGGCTCTCCTTAAACTCACTATATAGCCCAGGCTTACCTCAAACTTGAGACAATCTTCCTGCCTCAGCCTCCCAAGTGCTGGGATTACAGGCATGCATTGCTACACCCAGCAAATATATCACATTTTTCTTACATCACAAAATATTCTTTGAATTTTTCCAACTAATTAAAAAAGGTGAAAATAGCCAGGCATGGTAGCTACGCCTATAATCCCAGCAGTGGGGAAGGTGAGGCAGGAGGATTCCCCTCCCCACCATGAGTTTGAGGCTAGCCTGGGCTACATAGTGAGTTCAAGGCCAGCCTGAACTACATAGTGAGACCTTGTCTCAAAAAAACAAAACAAAACAAAAAAAAACATGAAAAGTGAAAATCTTATCTTCCTCCTTGGCATCTCTTAGGAAGCCAGTTTGTGGACCCCTTGATACAGACAGATGAGTGAATGTTTGATGATAAAAAAGGTATTTTCAATAATACAGTTTAGTGAAAATATCATTAAATAACAATTTGTACAAGCCGGGCGTGGTGGTGCATGCCTTTAATCCCAACACTCAGGAGGCTGAGGTAGGCAGAGCGTTGTGAGTTCGAGGCCAGCTTGAGCTACAATGTGAGCGAGGCCCGTCTGAACTACATAGTGCAACCCTGTCTCAAAAAACTAGGGCTGGGAGTTTGGGCTCAGCAGCTTACACACCAATGTGACAGGCATGAGGTTGTAAGTTCGATCCCTGGTGCCACAAAAAAAAAATTGTACAACATCATCCTATGGTTTTTAGGAAAATCAGTGGGCAGTGGGGATAGGGGACTTTAGTTTTTATCGTATTTTCTCTACTCAGGTTTCTGTTTAAACACTTGAGAAAGGTTGGGAATGACCCCACTGTCTCAGCAACCTCATTTTCTTTAGACCATGCTCGGCAGCTGACCAAGAGCATGATGCGGAAGGCCACAGCAGACAACCTGATCAAACAGCGGGAAGCTGACATCCAGAACTTCGTCAGCTTCATCTCCAGAGACTCCATCCAGAAGTCCCTGCAAGTATACCTAGAAAAGCTCAAACAAAAGAAACACTAAAGCAAGGCTGCCACACATGTTCTCCTGTGGTCCCAAGGGGGTTTTAAACAAGGCAGTTTTCAACTTGCTCAGATCTGTTTTCCTGCTTTAGAGTCCCATCTCTTGTGGCCCAGTGTCCCAAGGCCCCACTGTCACAAGTGCCTTTGTACCTGGTGTGGGAAGGCAAGAAGGCTTGACGAGCAGTGTCTGGATTTTTGGATTTAATGGCAGGTGGGTCCTTGTGGGCCCAGACAAAAATCACACTGTCTCCTTTCCCAACACAACACTGTGAATAAAGTCTTCAGGTTGTACCATCCCCAGCCTTTGGCTACTTGCTTGCTCCAGGCTTTTAGGATCAAGTAAGACAGGACCCCCCCGCTGAGAAAAACTCTTTGGCATCATGTTTGTTCAGTTAGATGGAGTATGCGGGTATTCAGATGATCCTGGGGAGCATGGAGAGGGTCCACCCAAAGCATTGGATGTCCGAGGCATGCACTATTGCCAAAATGCTGAATCTTATTTTAGAAAGATTTTGGAAGAACCAAACTTGTCTAAACCCTTTAAACAAAGACTTTCCCTTCCATATGATTCAGGCCAGTTTCCAAATTCTGCCAAAGATGAGCTGTTTCAAAATCTAGAAACCTCATCAGGCCCCTGTACCCACGAAACTGCTTGTTTCTGCTCCTGAGGTGATGTGCTCACTCCAGGCACAGAGGCTTACCCTCCAGCAAGTCCTCACCCAACCTGGGGCTGCTGGGGAAGAAACCACACAGACTTGTGCCCAGGCAAGGTATGCAGTGTCTGGCGGAACCTTAGGCACATGTCTGGCATGGGAGAGACCCCAAGCAGGCTGCCCATGCTGAAGGGCTCCCCAAAAGTCCCAGGGCAGATGACTGGCTGGGGACCTGTGGCTAGGCTCCGTCACTTTCCTTTGCAGAACTGGATGAGATAGGACCTCTGATTCAGATGAGTCCCTAGGAGTCCTGGTGATAGGATGGGCATCAAAGGCCGTTCTGAAATCTGTCAAAGCCCAGAAAGCTGTCGTGTGGTTCAATACCATGCTAACTGCATTCATGGAGCAGGCTCTTGGAAGCTTCACAGCTGCCACAGGAAAGAGAACGGAGTTTCGGAGCTGCCTTTGGGGTTAGTATATCAGGAGATTATAAGTTTCCACCAGAATAAAAAGTGGGGAGGACAGACCCTCTGTGTTCCCCGAGGCGGCTGGGACCATTGGCCCTCTGGGCAGTAGACCCAAGGCTGGGTCCCAAGACAGAAGCCTTGAAGCCAACCTGTATGATCCTAGCTGAGAGTACCTTGTTTATTAGGCAGAGATCGTGGGAAGCACTGCACAGAGCACCATTTGTCAGTATTCCTCACAACAACCATAACAGGTAGGTAATGTTAGCCTGACTTACAGATAGGGAAACTGAGGCCCTGAGTAGTCCTATAATGTGTCTATGGACATGTTCCTGCCCAGGTGACCCTGCCCTGCATCCTTACTGTAGAGTACCCTGTGTGCCACCTGAATGGTCCTCTGTGGTGACACTCTTTGTGGCCTAAGTCTGCAGATGGCATTCCCTGACCAGATCTCTGGGCTGTCACTGGGACTTGAAGGTCACCTCCACAGGAAAATGGTCACTGATGGAAAGAGCCTGGAAAAAGAGAGCAAAGCCTCAGCAGTCCTGAAGTACAATGGGTCCAATAATTATCCACAAACCACTGCCTCTGTGGCATGGGGGCCAATAATGCCTCAGTGTCCACCCCTGTAACTGTTTATGTGTCCACAGTTGGTCCCTGTGTGGGAATAGCAGCTGACTCAGCAAACCCCCTGTTAGTAGGGTCTGAGGGTCTGTAGGCCTTAGACTGTAGGCATCTCTGCAAGGAGAAGCATGACTGGGGAAACAGAAACAGTATCCTGGCCCCTCCTCCCAGTCAGTGCCAGCATGGCCCAGACCTGGGTTCTCTCCACACTCACCTGATCCTGATCTAGGCCGAATTCCTCCTGAAAGTCGTGCACAGCAGCTGAATGGGGCTTCAGGGTCCTGCGCAAACGGGCACCGCACGCCACAATGCGGTCATAGGCACAGTCGGAGTTGCCCACCGTGGTATCGGCGCTATCGGGGATAAGCCATTTGAAGACCTCACTGCTGCGCAGGCGGATAGCTGGCCAGTCCTGTGCCCGAACGTAGTTGCAGTCCGCATTGAAATCACCCAGAAACAGCATGTCCTGTGGGTGCCACTTAAATCTGAGACTGGCTTGGTGACCCGAACCCCTGGCATGTACCAATAGGACCCAGGGACCAAGAAATGGGCAAGGCTGAGAGTATAGCTCAGCGGCACAGCACCTGCCTGGCAAGCGCAAGGTACTGAGTTCGATTTCCGGTACCCACAAAGAAAAAAAAAAGAACTAGGCAGGGAGCTTACGTCAGTGCCCCATTTGTTTATCACGTCCAAGTATACATCGTAAAGGGCGTCGATCTCCGTAACGGCCTGGTGAGGCGCTGCATGCAATGGGATTAACACCAGCTCTTGGGCAGCTGTGAGGGGAAGAGGGCAGTGTTACGAGTGGGGGCGGGGCCGAGGGAGGAGGAGCTTGTTAGGGCGTGGCCTTCAGGACGACTGGGGAGGACTGAGCCAGCCTCACCACAGCTCGGGGTGGAGAATTTGACGACGAAAGGATCGCGGCTGAAGGTGTCTTCTGGGTCTGGGTACTGGTATGTCTCCACGACCGACACTGCGTCTTTCCTGAGAACAGAGGCCTGGTGGTCTGCTGAGCCTGTCACCTGGACCATGCACGCCCCTCCCTGCACCCCTCCTTATCTCACCTGTATATGTACAAGTACATCTCCTTGTAGTGGTCCCGACCCAGCGGCTTGCTACTCACAAAGCTGTACTCGTGCTTGGACTCACTGTGAAGGGAAGGGCCAGGCCCTGTGTCAAGTGTTTTCACTGAGACTATCAAGATTGAGGGTCCACATAGGGGTCTTGTTCACCACACCTATTGATCTGCTCCAAGAGTGCCGTGACTGCACTCAGGTCTGGGTCCCGCACCTCCTGCACAAGCATGATGTCATAGCCAGCCAAGATCTGGGGGAGGAGTCGTCAGGTTGAAGAGCTTGTCAAACATGCCCCAGAGCTCTGTCTGCCCCCCCCAACCCCCAGCTAAGCTCCTGGCCT
Organism: Dasyprocta punctata; assembly: GCA_004363535.1. Taxonomy (NCBI): domain Eukaryota; kingdom Metazoa; phylum Chordata; class Mammalia; order Rodentia; family Dasyproctidae; genus Dasyprocta; species Dasyprocta punctata. The sequence continues at coordinate 13,558 of RJWM01019887.1, read as the reverse complement.
TACTTGTGCAATGACACTGCCACAGGCTGGGTCAGACACTTTTCTGTCGCCAAAGCTCTGGATGTTGAAGGCTCCGATGCGCAGCGCCGCAGACCCTATGGATCCCAGCACCCAGACTGCCACCAGCAGAGTGCCAGGCCGTCCCATGGCAGAGGCTGAGGAGCTGAAAGGGTCAGGGACAGCCTGGGAGTAATACTCCTGGACCATACCTCACCAAGGTCTGATGGATCTGCCCCCAGCACTAGCCTTGGGAGAAAGCACAATTACTCCTAAATTTTTCAGGTCAGCCCAGCCTCCTCCACTCCTAGTGGTACACCAGGCTCTCAGCCTATGTCGGGTCTTCTGCTGCATGAGTGAACAGTTTTAAATGCAGGGGTCCTATTCCCATCCAGCCTCCAGCTCAACCCAGCCCCAAGACTTACCTGGGAAGTGGATTAAGTGATGTCAGAGGCTCTGGGGTACTAGTCCAAGTGGGGACCTGAGGTCCAGGCTAGAGCCTATTGTAGCCCTGGACAAACTGCTGTCCTCGCCCAGCAGAAGCTCTGATGTAAGGGCACTGACAGATATTTGAGGCCCCACTCCAGGAAGGGGGCGGGGCTCCACTGGGTCCCGCCTCCTTTATAGAGTACATGCCAGAACTCCTGGCTCCCATTCCCATGGAAACCCCAGAAGGCAAGGGACAGAAGATGTCCTAAGCCAACTGCAGTGCCCCAGGCTTGTCTCACAACCACCCAGGAAGCCCCTGGAGACCCTCCTAAGGACAGCCTCAGGACTTCAGAAAAGGGGCAACCACACCCATGGTCCAGACCTTGTTCTCATCTCCACCTCCCCAGAAACTAGGTCACCTAGAATCTGCCTCCTTGAGCCACATCCTCTTGGGAAGACAGGCAATCAAGAAAGACCAGCCCCATTCCTGGCCCAACATCCCCTGCTGCTTTGCCTACACCTGTCCACACCTCAGGGTGAAATGCTGCAGCTGTTCAGTTCAATTTGAGGTTCCTGGGTCTCAGCCTCAGACACTAACCCATGGTGGTCCAAGGTAGCAGGCCGGCAAGCAGCATCAGTTTCCCCCAATTCCAACAGGCCTGGAGAAGCTGGGGTCATATCTCCAGTTGGGAACAGCAGTGGCAAGAGGCTGCCTGTCAACATGCCAGAGACACCCACACACCAGAGGTGCCGCCAAGGCTTGCAATACCCCTGGGCTGATGACCAGACATCTGAACAAGTGTTGCTTGGGCAGGCAGGTGTTCCCAGAAGTCACCTCCAAAGGCCACTTCCACAACATCACAAGCTGCAAGTTTTCATGTTTTATTGTAAAGCAACAAAAAACTTTCACATATTTACACACCTCCTTTGGATGCCTGAAATTCTGGGCTGTCTTCTCTACCAGACCAGGTAGGGCACTGGTGGGGCACTGAGAGTCCTTACCTCTGCTCTGCCCTGCCCCTGCCCCTGCCCCTGCCCCAGCCCAGCCCAATGAGAACCTGCAGGCCCCATGCTAGACAATGACTGTCTGCACCTCAAGTGGGCCCTCTGGTGAAGCAATGACCAACTCGCCTGCATGCTCAAGGATCTCGATGTCCTCTGATGACACCATTGTCACAGTGGCCTGTTCAGTGCCATTTGAGCCTGTGCGGGCTGCAAGCACAGTACCCTCACTGATAGCTGAGGCCAGTGTCATGGCCACTTGTTCTGTCAAGCTCTCAGGGGTTGCAATGGTGATGGTGTCTGCAGAGGCTGCCTCCGACCCCAGCCCTGCCTCCTGGTCCACGGTCACATTCTGCACAATGATCTGGTGCCCAGCACTGGCCTGGTGCACGATCTGCTGTACCACCTTCATGATGTGGCTGTCCACCTGCAGGAACAGGAGCTCAGCCCAAGAAACTGCTCAAGGGGCCAGACCAGCCTCCCACTTTTGCCAGGCTCCTCACCTCTGTCTGGGTGCCCTCAATAACCTCTGTAGCTTCACTGGTCTCCGCATCATCTGCAGTGGCCTGGACAGATGGTCAGAAATCAGCCTGGACTACCCTGGGCCCTGTCCTGGCCCCACCAGCCCCACACCCACCTCAATGATGTACTCTTGCGTGTCGGCCACCACAGATGAAAACTCCACCAGCACAGTGTGGGGGTCCTCTGCCAGCACAGTGGCAGCTGCTGAGGGGCTCTCCTCAGACACCAGCAATTCCTCCACCTCCAGTAGGCAGCCCCCTGATGAGATAGGGAAGCCTGGTCACAGTCAGGCAACCCCCTGCCCTCATCCTTCTCGCTACCCACTGGCCCAGACCTTTGGTACGCAGGTGCCGGTTGAGTGTGCCATGCTCAGCAAAACCACGGCCGCACTTGTAGCACTTGAAGGGCTTCTCGCCTGTGTGGTGCCGCACGTGCCGCACCAGTGACCCCTTCTCCCGGAAGCCTCGGCTGCAGAACTGGCACACATGTGGCTTCTCCTCCAGGTGTGTCCGGAAGTGCACCTGCTGGGCATTCTGTGGACACCAGTCCATGCCAGCCTGGTCTCAGCCAGAGCAGGCCCAGGCTATCCCCACCCACCCCTGGGCCTGAGAGGCAGAGACTCAGAAGGATGAGGGCAGGGCGGGAGGCAGGAATAAAAGGGGCACATCTGGTCCCAGGGCCACACAACTAAGTCCAACACTAGGGTCCCACCTTAGTCTTGTAGCGCTTGCCACACTGGGGACAAGGGAAGGGCCGCTCGTCAGAGTGGACACGCCGGTGGCCACGCACATGGGCGATAGTCTTGTACAGCTTCCCGCAGTCCCCACAGCGGAAGCGGCGCTCATGCACATGTACCTCCTGGTGCTTCTTGAGCAGGTAGGCCTTGGGGAAGGCCTTGCCACACTGCGCACAGGGAAACGGCCTCGGCCCTGGGACCACACACAACATCAGGTAGGCCTGCTACCCACAGCACATCTGGCCACCCACTGCAGAACCACAGGCCATCCTGGCTGCCTCCAGGCCCCTCACTCTCCATGGACCCCACCTGCATGGCCTCTCTTGTGAGCCTCCAGGGTGTCTGCTGTTGGGAAGGTCTCACTGCATTGAGGACATGGGTGGGTCCTGGGCACAGTGGAGGCCTCACTGGTCACCTGCTGGGGGAACCATAAGCAGGTCTCCAGCACCCACTGCAGACTGTGCCTCAGCCACACCAAAGACAAAACCAGGGAACCCACCCCAGCCAGCTCCCTCATGGCCCCAGAGAAGGTAGTAAAACAGTGCTACTGTCTGCTGCAGAGAGCACAGGCATCATTATGACCAAACTCCCATGTCTAGCCCCCACAAGGATACCAGGAAGAAAACCTACTGTCTCCATCTGCTCCACCTCCAATAGTGGGAGTTCTGGAGGTCCATCTCCCAGGGGTTGTGGACTAGACCCAGAGGTTGGGGCTGGCTCAAGGGTACTCTCCTCCCCAGTGACCCGCTCAAGAACGATGCCAGAATTCTGCATAGCCTGGTGCAGCAGGTTCTCACGGCTGCCCTCAGTGGAACAGGGAAGTTCCTCAGGACCTGAAGGCTGCAGATAAAGAAGAGAGATGAAGTGCAGACCCACATCAGGCCCAGGGGACCCAGAGGCACCGTGCACCCTCAGAGCCCTATAATGTACTCCCAGCCTCCGAGCCCTAGCTGTCTTGTTTTTACTAGGTGAAGCCCAGTTCTCCTCACTCCTACCTTGCCCCTGCTCACTCATGCCCCTCGCCCCTTCCCTGCCCTCTTGCATGCTACCCACCATCCAAAGAGCTCTTTAGTCTACTCAGTAGGCAGACCAAACTCCTGCCAGCAGCTCCAATTGCCTATTTTTACTGGAGTCAGTGCCCAGAGCAGAGGGTAGGTAAAGTGGATAGAGGGTGAAGGGTAGAGCAGACAGTGGCCCTACCTCTGGGGCCATGGGTTTCATGCCCAGTGGCAGTTCCTGCATCTGGACATGGACTTCATGGATAACAGTGCCCTTGGCATCTGTCACCAGATGAATCACCGGCGAAGTCTCCATAGGCTCGCCTGTCACTGACGAAGATGTAACCGTCCCCATGGTGGAGGCACCTGAACCTTTAAGGCAGAATTGAGTGAGCTCTTGAAGCATTTCCCCTGAGCAGTGGTACCTAGGCCAGGGGCCAAGGCTAGGAACAGCAGCCCCAAATACCCAGGCAGATCCTACCATGCTGACCTGTAGGCATATCCTCTTTGCCCACAACCACATCCTTGCTCATGGTAAAGCGAATTTTTTCCGTGCACGGAGTGAGAGACTTGAGATGCCTAGTCAGTGCACCAGACTCTCGGAAGCTCTTCCCACACTTGGCACACTTATATGGGCGCTCGTCTGTGGAGAGAACAGTCAGCCTTCAGTAGACAATAGCCTGTGACCCTGTGACAAAGGGAAGGCAGCCAAGGGACCCCGCCTCTTTACTCAGGAAACAGGGACACAGGCCAGGGGTAGGGCACCCCCAAGGCTGGCTAAGAGGGAGCAGCTCACCTGTGTGCCTCCGGTGGTGCCGGATGAGTGAGCCCTTAGTCCGAAAGGAGGCCCCACAGAGCTTGCACTCATGGTCCTTGCGGCTGCTGTGGGTAACCATGTGGGCCTTGAGGATGCTGCCCTGCAGGGGAGGGGCAGTGAGGCTCTGAGGGTGCATCTCCCAGGATAGAAGCAGGCAGGAGGCCTGGCAGCCCTTGGCCCCAGGGGCTCACCGTCTTGAAGGTCTTGTGACACAGCATGCACACGTAGCGGCCGTCCTTGTTTACCAGCAGCTTGGCCTGTGCCTGCTCGCCCTCCACAGCAAGCTCAATGCCCTGATCGTTGGGACTACCCGGGGCCTCTGCCATCTCAGCATCCCCTGGCTCAGCGTCAGCAGCCACAATGACCTCTTTAATATGTCCACTGCCTAAGAAAGGCAAGTTACCATAAGCCTTGGGTGATACCACAGGATCTGCCTGAAAAGATCTGTACAGAAGGCAATGCGGGGGCGGTGTCTACACCCTCCCTGGCTCCAGACGTGCGACATGCTGCTCTGGCCCAAGTCCAGGTCTAACCTGGCAGAGGAAAATCAATGGAGAGGCCCTGGGGCCACAGCCAAGGAGCCACTCAGCCTAAGTTAGACTGGTAGGATACAGACACCCTGGACTCCAAGGAGCTGCCTGGAGAGACTCCAGGGCCTCTACATTTATGCACTGCAGATTCCTACCATAAGAACAGATGCCCCATCTTTTATGCCAAGAAGATGTGTGAGTTCTGGCAACAATATGCCTGGGCACAGAGACAGAGGTTGGGCCAGCCCAGCTGCCTATGTCTATCCTGTACACACCTCCTACCCCCAGTGCCACAAACCCCATGGAGAGAAGGTGCCTCTAGGTTTGCCCACATGCTGGGCTGCCAGTGGGCAAGCAGACCCCACCAGAGCCCTGTCCTGGAACAGACTGTGGAGATGAGTCCTAGGCAAGTGTTAATGCTCCCCAGACACCTGGATGGCCTAAGGAAAGGAAGTCAGGTTTTTTGTTTCTCAGTGGTGCTGAGGAAATATGACAATGTGCAAACCGAGACTGCAAACACTTCATTTTCTGCTCATAGAAGTGACGAGTGGGAAACAACTGAGAAGCCACTTCTTGGAAACCATCTCCATCTGGCTGGCATCTTTTTCTCAAAATAAAACTCAAGCGAGTGACTCAAAAACAACTACAGTATCTCTCGAGTGTGATCCAGCTGACATTCTCAGTGCCCCAGAACAAAGACCTAATGGGTGATGACCTGGGAGACAGCTGCACTGGCCCATAAGAAAACTTCAGTCTGCATCCAGGACAAAAGCAGGAGGACCTGGAGGTGGTGACCATCCACCCCCTGCACCCCCTGGTACTTAAGTCCCGTCCCCAAAGGACACAGCCCAATCAGCTCAACTGCCTCTCAGACATTTTTCTCCCTAAGATCAACAGAAATACTGGCAGCCCTCAGTTTCAGCCCACTCGGAATGCTCACAAAGGGGAAAAAAACCTAAAGGGTGCAAAAGATGCAAAGAAGGTTGAGGGGAGGGGCTGCACTACTATTCAGCAAGGGCTACCATGCCAGGCGAAGCCTGGGAACCACTGGAGGTCAAGGGTGGGTGAAAGGGCCCTAGCTGGCCAAAGGCCTGGAGCCTGGACATGCTGCTGGAACCCAGGGAATTTTTTTTTCCCAAATGATACCATACATCCAACCCAGAAACTAAACTCTGAACCAGAGCTAGAACAAGGGCCTACCCCCAACAGCAACATTCCTAAAGCTGAGTGACAACAGGCATCTTTGTTTTAGGAAATCAGGAGAAAGGCAGCCTGGAGACCTGGACAGATATCCTAGCTGCCTCCCTGAACAGGTCAGCCTGTCAGAGTCACCCCTTCCCAAGCCAAAGGCTGGCCTCTCTCATAGCTCCTCCCTGCTCCTGCTCCAGGCAGTCCCCACAGCTTTCCAAGGCCAAGTTCTACCTGCTGCCCAAATCCAAACCAAGCTGCCTGCCTTGGCCCCAGCAACAGGCAACCCAAGTAATGACTGTTTCCTTCACAACTTCCCACAACATCAGGCTCAATCAGGCCTTTCCCTGGCATCTGCACACCCAGCCATTTATCCCCACCTCAGAAACAGAACCGGATTCCTTCCATTTGGCCAGGAAGCCCTTTAAATTCCCCATTAATGACAGCCTGACCCAATCCAGACCTCTCAATGCCCCCTTTCCCAGTGCACATCAATGAGGCAATTAAATTTAAAGCATAGTCATCAAACAGGCTTTGGTGTTGTACGCTTATAAAAACCCAATGACAGTAAGGATAGGAATTCCAGCACCAATGTAAACAAGCACTGAGGGTGAGAGACAAGGTCAGGCAGCAAGTTGGGGTCAGCTACAGCAGCAAGGGTACCCCAATTGCCCCATACCAAATACCTAAAGCTAATGTTGGACCAGGGGAACCTGCAGGGGTATGCCCAGTGGGTGTCAACTGAGGGCAGTGAGAGAAGCAGGAAGGGTTTAAGGAGACCAGGGAAGAAACCCTGGGAAAGCCTGCTCAGAATGGTGCACAGAGTGAAAACTTCCTGATACTTGCACATACCCTAGGTTGTTCAAGCTACTGAGGATGCAGAACGTCATGGCCTTGTTTCCACAGAGCCTGGTGTCTGAGGCACCCTCCTCCTGTAGTCCCTACCCAGAGGCTTACAGAAGCCCTTAGTCCCTCCACAGCCAGGTCTTGCACTTGGGAGTGTGAAAGGCATGGTATCAGAAATGTCTTATCCTCTGGCCCCAACGACAGATGGCTATCAAGTCAGCAACACATCAGTGCCAAGAGAACAGCAGGTGGACAGCTGGCTTACCAACAAGGTCAGGTGCATGGCTGATGTCTGTTGCCAGGGATGCTGTCTCCACCACAATGTGGGCCACAGTGATGGGTTCTTCTGGACCTGCTGCTGTTGGCACCACCTGCCAATTGGAGGATGGGTACAGAGAGGACATGTCCATGGGCTCCAGAATTTCCAGAGAAGAGCCTATGCTCCCTTGCCATAAAGCTGTGGAGGAGTAAACGGGAGCACAGGCCTGGCCCCTGTCCTGCAGCATGGCTGGAGTGGGGACTCCCATCTTGCCCCATAAGACTACAGCTCTGAGTCTGACTCCTGTCTGGCTCTTCCAACCCACAGGTGGGGACTAGCCCTATCACTCTGATGTCTCTCATCATGGCCTGGACATGGCACACTGGCACCCACAGTCAGGCAATGGTAACCGTGACTCTGAGCTGTGGCAGGCACAACAGTGCTGCATCCACACCTACAGTCCCAGCCAGGTAATCAGAGGAAAGAGTCACAGTAAGACAACCCAGTTCCAATGTCAACTATGACTGGTTTTTTTGTTTGTTTGTTTGTTTGTTTTGGGTACTGGGGATTGAACTCACAACCTCGTGCCCACCAGGCAGATGCTTACACCACTGAGCCAGATCCCCAGCTCCAATGTCATCTAGACCACTGGTGGCCTGAGACCACTGACTTCTCCCTGAGGCTTCTTTCTTGATTCTGCACAATGAGGATGAAAAGAGCTCCCACCATTGCAACCGGGCATAATGGTGCATGCTTTTAATCCCAGCACTCGGGAGGCTAAGGTAGGTGGAGTGTTGTGAGTTCAAGGCCGGTTTGGACTACAACGTGAGCACAAGGCCTGCCTGAACTACATAGTGCGACCCTGTCTCAAAACGCTAGGGCCAGGAGATTGGCTCAGGGGCTTAAGTGCCTGCCTGGCAGGTGCAAGGTTGTGAGTTTGACTCCCGGTGCCACAAAAGAAAAAAGAAAAGAAAAGAGCTCCCACCACGGAGGGGAGCTGTGAAACTTAGTAAGGCTGTGTGATTAGCCAAAAGCATATCGAGGAGGCTCAATAAAATGAACCATTTTATGACAAGATGTTGGGACCCACAGGACCCTGCTTCATATGTGGGATCCTCAAGAATCATATGCATGACGGGAGACAAGTCAAGAAAACAAACACTACCATAACACCCTAAGCTAAAATTCTAAGGAAAGAGGGACCCTGTTCCTCAACCGCGCAGGATGTGAGAATACTAGGCCTCCCAAGCCATCCAGGAAGCTCCAGTGCACCACCAGGATTAGTGGTACAGCCAGGACCTTCCTTCACTTGAAACCAGATGTCTGCCCTCTGCCCACCCACATGTTACCAGGAACGAGCTATACAGGTCTGTCCTACCATTCTTTCTCCTATTCCTGTAAAGTGAGGCCAGGGAGAGGAGGAGTCAGTAGGGTACAGGCTTACCTCCTGGTCCAAGAGTGTGGTGGTAGCAGAGGGGGCATGCAGGACTTCCTGAGGGGCCCGCTGGCAAGACTTCTGAATCTTGTGCTGAACAAAGTCTTCCAAGGCAGTGAATTCCACCTGGCAGCGGCCACATCTGTGTACATCATCCTCATCTGCAATGAGCTTATTGTCAGAAGCTCCCAGCTAGGCAAGCAGGGCCAGTCCAGCTTCCTCTCCAGCCCCAAACCAGATTCGCCCAAGGACGGCATCAGAAGCAGAGATCTTGCCCCAGTCCTACCAGAGGCTGCTGAGAACATGTTTAAGGGTCCAAAGCTAGGGAACCCTGGGTATAGCCTCCAACCTCTGGAGGTCTGTAGAAGCAGGACCCACCCAGGATGGCACCTACCACACACTTAGGTGTCATGCCCAAAGTCCCTATTCTAGTGATAAGAAGAGAAAGGCTCAGAAGAGGGTGGGAAGCAAAGGGACTTGCCGGAGCAGTTTGGGGATAGTAGAGGACTGAGTTTTGTTTTCTTTGGGTGCATGTGTTTTTGTTTCGTTGGGTTTTTTTTTTTTTTTTTTTTTGGAGGGGGGTTACTTTTGTTTTTGAGATAGGGTCTCACTATGCAGTTCAGGCTGGGCTTGAACTCACTATGTAGCCCACACTGGCCTTGAACTATGATCCTCCTGCCTCAGCCACCCAAGTGCTGGGATTACAGGCATGTGCCATCATGTCTGGCTTGTTTTTTTGTTTTGTTTTGTTTTGTTTTTTAGGGTTTGTTTTTTTTTAAACAGGATCTCACTATGTAGTTTAGGCTGGCCTTGAACTCAATATGTACCCCAAGCTGGCCTCAAACTCTTCAGCAATCTTCTGTTTCTGCCTCCCAAGCGCTGGGATTATAGGTGTGCACTAATACTGTTGAGGGCCTAGGGACCTAGCTCAATGGTAAAGCATTTGTTTAACATGTACCACCAAAATCCAAACAAAAATGTATAATGTTGGTGATTGCATATGCTACTGAGCATCTCAGTGACCATCTCTAAACAGTTTTCTTCATTTATAAAATGGACTGACCTGAGGTGTATTCACAGCGCACAGCAGGGGCTCGGTAGAATGAGCCCCACAAGGCTTTGGCTAAGAGCCCAGCTTTAGGAAAAAACAGGGAGAGAAAGGACCCTAATCTCTTAACCATTCATTACTAGCGCTGGATTGAACCAGAGCCTTCCTTGCCCACACTAAGAACACACTTTATCACTGAGCTACATTCCCCAGCCCCTGACCACTCTTTTTTCCCTGACTTGATGCTAATCATTCCCCAACAGACAAAATCCCTGTTGAGATGCAGATGTCACGGCTAGAGCATCCCAGAGGGGCTCCACACCTACACCCAAGCCCCTCACCATCACCATGCCTGTCCTGGGACCTGCAGGAGAGACTTGTGGCCCCGAGTCCGTGTATGAAAGGTATCTCTCCAGGAATGTCATCAAATCTGCCAGCGCCCTGGGGAAATAGATGACTACTCCCAACCTAGAAAAACAACTTGAGGTTCAAGTCAACCAGCTGAACCTATGGACCAACCTAGGTGCCCTGATACCATAAAAGTCTGACTCTTCCTAGTATTTACCATAGTCATTCATCAACATCAAACCCAGGTCTGATACAAGGGAGGAGCCCAGTCAAAGCTGGTTTAATTAATGAATGAATAAAGTGCTAGGCAACAGCTATGACTCACCCACAGGCCACCTAACAGAGGGTGGTTTCCTCTGGCAAATGGCTTATTGTCACAAAGCAGGCACTGAGGAGGCTGTCACCTTCCTAACTCTCCCAACTCAATGAGAGTCTAATTTAGCACAACACTAGTGTCACTGAAGGAGCCCCAGCCCAAAAGGGGACATACCACCATATTTCAGAGACAAAACAGACAGATCCAGCAGGGCACAACAACCTCCAAATGAGCTCAAGTTGACACTGCCCCCTCTCCAAGTAGAAATAAGGGACAAAATAAACAAACAAATAAATAAGTGTGTGTGTGTGTGTGTGTGTGTGTGTGTGTATAGAGACTATGAATCCTGTGGGGACAAAGACCACGCTTACCACGATTATCACTAGCTAGCCCTCTTCCTGTTTGATCTTGGGAGAATCTAGGAAAGTAGAGACCTAGGCTGTTTCGAAAAGCCTAGGGCAGTCATGGGGAACCTTTCAGCACTTGCGATATTACAAACACCCACCCCCACTGTAGCATGCATGCCACAGGTTTGCCACCATTGGTTGAGTGTCTCAGTACTACTCTCAGACCTTTAAACACACACACACACACACACACACACACAGTTATTCTTGCCATTCTCCCATGAAGTAACAGAACCCAGAAATTAAAGGAGTTAAGGAGCTACACGGGCCTGGATCCAATCCAGTCCTTGCTACTAACTAAATGGGTGACCCGGCCACTTTCACATTCATGAACCTCAATGGTCCTCATCTCTAAAGTAGTAATAGTAATAACAGCATCCACATCTCACAGTTGGTTTAAGGATGGAAAAAACTGCCAGACGTGGTGGCGTACGCCTGTAATCCTAGCACTCTGGAAGGCTGGAGGATCGAAAGTTCAAGCCTAGCCTGGGAACTTACTAAGAGCCTGTCTCAAAACAAAAAAGGGAGGGGAAAGCTGAAGATGTAGCTCAATGCTAAGGCCCTGGATTCAAACCCCAGTAACAACAACAACAAAGAGAATGGAAAAAGCTGGCGGGAGTGGTGCTCGGCATATTCGGGAAGCTCCTGCTAGACATTGTAGGTGAGACAGGAGCGCTCCTAATTTGAGCCTAGTCCAGCAGACAGCCAGGGCCCCGCCCCCGCCCCCGCAGAGATATCGGGGCTGACACCAAGGGCCAGAGGGCTGGGCCGTCGGCGTCTGCTTGGGTCCATTGGAACCTCGAGACTTCTGCGGGCACCAGCAAACGCGCACAGAGGCCCAGAGGGTGGCGGGCGCTCCAGAGAAGGCTGCGAGGGTCGGGAAAGCATGCGGAGCCCGCGGGGAGCCCGATCCTGGAGGGTCTGCATGCCCGAAGGTTCGGCCCTGGGTATTCCACTAGCCCAGGCTGAGCCGCCCACCCTGGTCGTGCCAGCACCATCTAGCCTCGTTACCTTCCTCGCCGAAAGGCGCTGGGAGGCCAAGGAAGCCGCCGGGGGCCGAAGCCGCTGCTACGACCCCGCCCTCACCCGCTTCACGCCCGGCTTCGGCCCGGGCTTCTGCCGTATGAGCGGCCGTCACCCGCACTGCCATCGCGCCCTCCATGTCGCAACGCGCCGCAGGAAGATGGCGGATTTACGACTGTGTCGTCATAACAACGGGCCGCCGAAGGTTGTGTAAGGAAACGGCGTGAGGGGGCGGGGCAGAACTGAGTAAATTTGACAGGCAGGCCTTGAGGGGTGTGGCCTGTAATCGAAGAGGTGGGGCCCCCAACTCACAGACAGCTAAGAACGGAGACGGGGACGCCTGGAGGGGTGTGGCTGCAATGAAACAGATTGATAGGCAAAAAGGCGGAGCCAGGAGCGGCTCTTCTGGGTGGGCGTGGTCTCTGCGTCAACGGTGTGTCCAGATCCGAGAAAACGGGGTTGGGGCGGGGCTGTCAAGGAACAGATCCTGGGTTGACCCCGCTTTGAAGTTCCCCGACTTGGAAGCCAGAGGGAAGAGGCCGGCGCGCCCGATGGCTCAGCCTGTCCGCTTGGCCGCGAGGGCACCTCCTGCCGGAGGAGGCCCCTGGCCAGAATCCGACCTTGAGAAGGGTACTGCCGGCCTAGGGTCCCAGTTTGAACTATGGATGTGGTGCTCGCCCGTCCACCTCGCCCTCTAGGATGGAAGAGTCCGTCTTCATGATTATTCGGGTCACGGGATACTCTAGGACCTCCCATGAGGGATAACTCGCAACCTCGTGCCTGCCAGACAGGGGCTTAAGCCACTGAGCCAAACTCCCGGCCCTGGTTTTTTGAGGCAGGGTCGCACTATGCAGCTCAGGCCGGCCTTGTGCTCACATTGTAGCCCGAGCCGGCCTCGAACTCGCAATGCTCCTCCTACCTCAACCTCCCGAGTGATGGGATCACAGGCGTGCGCCACCACGCCCGGCTTTTTTATTCTTTTATATTTTTTACAAAATTTGCTGCGATAAATACAAAGTCTACCGTTAGTGATACTTAGTACACACACAGCGTTAAATAGGGCCATCACTGCTATCTAGTTTCAGAATATTTTCATTATCCTCAAAGGAAATTTGTACCCATTAAGCAATCATTCTCCATCTCCCCGTGCCCCCACCCTTTGTAATCACCAATCTACTTTGTTCCTGTAGATTTACCCATTTTGAACACATACAAATGGAAGCATACACTGTGCGCTTTCGTATCTGACTTCACTCTACTTGTTTGCACAGTTCATCACTTTGCCCAGTCATGCTTTTTAAGACTTAATAGTATTCCATTTTATGGACAGACTTTTTTTTTTTTTTTTTTTTTTTCCCTGTGGCACTGTTACAGGAAAAGTGAGTTAGACAAATTATAGGCAGTCAGACAGGGCTGGGCCCTCGGGGGAACCAGTGCAGAAGTTCAGATGCCTTGTAGCCTCTGAGGAGACAGACACCTGCTGTGGGCCAGATATCAAGACAAAAGACAGATCCTAAGGATTGATATTCTAGATAGTTCTATATCACCCTGAGGAAGTCAGGAATCAGCATTCCACCCTTTTACAGGAAGAGTCATTATCGTCAAACATCCCTTGCTTACTACGTGACCCGCTTCACCATTTGTCCTTGATTTAATC
>RJWM01019886.1:0-38151 GCA_004363535.1 Dasyprocta punctata | reverse complement strand
CCTTGAGTCAGAAATTTTGCCCATTCCCATAACTTCTTGAACCTCCCAAGATGCACAAAGGAAGCCAGATGTGATTACTCAGTCTCTAAAGTTTCACCATGCAGTGATTCATCAGAGCAACTGTAGGTTTTGCACATTTCTGAACTTAAATATCTGAAATATGTCTTCTGCGGCACTGCTGCCATGTTGCTTTCAGGAAGATTCACAAGAGGGATTTTCACTCTGGGACAAAGCAATACACTATGCTGGCCCCCTTTTATTTGTGTTCCTTGGCCAGTATTGCTGTCACTGCACTTGGGTAAGTTCAGTCCCGTGTTCCTGCTTCTCCTTCCCTCATATTCGATAATCTGGGAGCTATGCAGCTTTTGCCTGTCTTCTGCCTGCCTATTAATAAATTTTAGGATCATTTTCAAAGATCATCAGGCAAGTAAGAATTTTACCTCATTTAAACCCCTTCTTGGCCCTGGCCAAGTGACCTTGGGCAAGTGAGTTACTTTCTGTGAGCCTATACTGCAGTGATTCAGTCTTGAACCATTATAAATCCCTGGGCACTTTAAGAAATGATGATTCCTGGGTCCTATCTCCAGAGATGCTGACCTATTCACTTCATGGCTAACCCAGGAATCTGTAATCAAAAAACCATAGGTCCATGCATGCTCTAGGTCCTTGTCTTTCAAGGGTTTCTTGGACTGGCAGCATCAGTCTCCCCCGTTCACCTATTCAGAATGAAGCTTATTGCATACACCGATGCCCAGACATATAGCACCTGAATCTGCATTTTAACAAGACTCCCAGGTGATTCACAGGTTCAGGTCTGTTGAAATTATCTGTTAATGGTAGATAATCATAGTCATGATGTGCTAAGATCAGTGTGCCATGTTTTCTCCTGCCTAAACTCGAAAGGGTGCAGAGGGAAAGCTGCATAAGCAACATCTCTCAAGAGTTGTTAGCCTGGCTGGTGAAACTCTGGCTATGTGACCTGGCAGATTTGGAAGAGATGGTGGTCATTCTTTGATGCGATGCTCTTAAGAGATTCAGTGTTAACATTGAAATAAACCTATAAAATGGTTGTACAAGTTTAGCATTTTCCTTTGATCTCAGAAACTCAAACTTCCTCCAGATATTGAGTCAATTTTGCCTCCTTTTTTTTTTTTAATCACATTTTCACTTGATCTGGGGGTTCCATAGACACTCTTTGCCAGACTGATTTAAGACGCAATATAAAATGGTTATTAGGATGAGGATTAGGTGAACCAGAACCCTTACAAGTTGGGCTTCAGTTGAGTGGACAAGTTTCTTTACAGGGATTGGCAAATCTATTCGTATAAATAAAGTTTTATTGGAACACAGCCCTGCACATTCAGTTCCATATGGCCTAATGCTGCCCGCATGCTGCAACAGCAGCACTTCATCCTGAGGGCCTGCAAAGCCCAAAATAGTATTGCCTAGCCTTTCACAGATGATGTCTGCTTGTTCCTGATTTACAATAACCATTGAGTGAGGACAAGGTTGGGTGTTCATAGCTCAACTGGACCCACCACTCTACTTGGTTCCACAGCCCCGTCTGTGGCTCTAATCCCAACCAGGCATGAGCAGCTGTGTGGTAAATGGAGCCAGACAGAGGGCCTAGGACTGGTTATCTGCATTCTGGAACAGAAACAAAGAGAACATCATCTTTGTGCATGGAAAGCAGCATTTGTCTGTCAAGCTGGTGAGCATATTACTGAGCTTCTACCTTTCAGAACAGGATTGGAAACCCAGAGTTAACTCCAGAGCCAAGCCTTCTACACAGGGTGGGAAGCAAAGACCCTACACTATAAAAAGTGAAAGGTGAACTAATTTGTTCCCAGGCTTTTTTCAAACAAGAAATTCCTTCCTCAGGGAAAGTTTTGAGTACTTGAAATATAAACATGAAGCTAATTTTGGATACTGTCAAAAGTTCCTAAAATAAAAACATATGTTCTCCTGTATCATTTTCTCCCTCATCCTAGAGCTAGAGAGCAATCTAGAGTCACATAAGATCTCCACTGTCTGAAAATCAGTCATTGGTAACTATGTGGCAGGAATGTTTTGGATGGCAAGATATTTAAAAGGGGAGAGACAGATAGTGACAGGCAGAAAGAATCTCCCCAAACATGGGTTCTTGAATTGGGACACTCTTTTGATCGAACCTTCTATCCAAAAAATTAATGTTTCCACTCCTAATACTTCAGGGTTCCTTCTTTCATCTTCATTTGACTGCTGTTTCTTCCAGTGGGTGTTAGCGGGCCCCAGGAGTGGTCGGAAAGGGCCCAGCAGAGGCTTATGCATAGCAGCTGGGTTGAATTGAAGTCTAGCAATGAGCTAGTCCTATCCAAATGGCCTTTTCAGATCTGCAATGGTGAGAAATAATGAATGTTCCAAGCTGAGCCAAAAAAAAAAAAAAGACAAGAAAAGAAGAGAAAATGAAAAAGATAAAGATACAGATACTAGCAGTCTTGTGTACCGATTGTTGAAATTATGTTCTTGCTGTTTCATCTTTCAAGTTGTTATCAAAGTAGAAAATGAAAAGCCTTTGCATAATCTCTCTGTACATAGTTTTTGCTGCCAGTTGATTCCCTCATCTGGAGCTGGCTCAGCTGTGAGTCTCTGGCAGGAGGATATCAAAATGTGGCTGAATCCAGTTTGAGAGCCGAACTTGAAATGTGCGGTTTACAAACTTCTGATAACCTCATAGAAATGATGATGATCTTGTGTCCAGTCATTGAGAGATGTAGATTATTTTTCCAAAGAGCTTTTTTTTAATGTTCTGGAATTTTTTATAAAAGGAATCAGTTTGGTGGTGCTGACTGAATTGACCAGTAATGAGTTTTACTGTGAGTGAATTTGGTATCAGGAGATTGTAAGAGAAGTACCAGATGTGAGCCTCTCTGTTTACAAGAAAGACACTTTTCTCTTTAGCCATGACAGGCAACTTAGGAGAGGTTCACATTTTCCTTTCTCTGTACATTTACATGAAGTTTCTGGAAATCATTTTGAGGATTCTGTTCATGACAAGGGTTTCCCAGGGGCAATAGATGAGGGATTTAGGGATGAAATTGGTCTGAGCATCAGGGATGGGAAAGGATTCCAGGATCTTCATATGCTTTACGAATTAATATCTGTATGCATTACCTTCTTAATATAGCGCTGAGCCAGGAAGTCTTGTGAGCCACGGGAGTTGGCCATAAAATACTCAGGGCTTCACTTAATTTTTTGCTATACCCATCTTCCCTTTTATTTCTAACTTTGAAGTTTTAGGTAAAGATAGTTTCTTGACTCATATTTTGCCCTTTTCCAGATCTCTCATTAGACGTACCCATGGCCATAAATCTCACTAAAGGCCAGTGCTACGCAGCATCGTATTGCTGGCCTCTGAGCGTGCAGGGTATGGGCACTAATCCCGGGGTCCCACGTCAGTCATGAAATCTGCCAAAGATGTTTGGGGTCTTCTTCCCCTTGTCAAACTAGGATAAACCCAATTTTAGAGTCTGGACAGGTCCTGGCCCTCTCTGATGAGTCCCCTGGGCCTTTAGTTGACTTCTCGAGTTCTCCTGAAATGTGTTGTTAGGTGTTTTGCTGCTTGCAATGCAATTTGACTGATTTCCCCTATCTTCTCAGTAACCCCAGGAGTGAGGTATTATCAACTCTGTTTTCCTAATCAGGATACCAGAGTCCCCCCAAGTTAAGAGTGTTCTCTGATTTCATAGCTAAGCAGCAGAGGATTCCAATCTGGGTCTTCTGATTCGGTGGACTATTATCTTTCATTGCAGCAACAGAGGTCACCAAGTGAAGCTGAGTCCTAATATGATGAGGAAATCTGTGTGAATGCAGAGAGGGAGGAGGGGAAAGTTAGGGTGGTGGGAATAGAGGATGCGTGCACAGGAAGCAAAGAAGCAAATAGTGGCACATCTCTGTAATCCCAGCACCTGAGGCTGAAGTAGGAGGATCACTGTGACTTAAAGGCCTGCCTGGGCTACGTAGTGAGCTCAAGGCCAGTTTGAATGACATAATGAGACCCTGTCTTTAAAAAAAAAAAATTAGAGGGTTATTAAAAAGCAAATCTAATTTTTTCAAATATGTATTAGTACATGTTTGAACAATTTTTACATTCCTTAGGTGGAGTTGGTACATGTACATGACACATAAGAAATCAGAATTTTGAGTAAAGTTTGTTATAGATGATCTCGCCCTCTTTCAGTTTCCTGATGCTCCTCACATGAGCTTTAGCAAGATTTGGAAAGATTTTCTGGAGGTAGGAAAGTGGAGGCTATCGTTCCTGTTTCCTCCATATGGCTTTCATTACCTACGAGGGGCCAAAGAGTGAATGTCGGCTTTGCAGGCAGCGGGCTATCGCACTAGTCAACTCTGTCCTTGCACCGTGAAAGCAGTCAGAGACGTTACATAAACAAATGAGTGTGGTTGTGTTCCTGTAAGATTTATTACAAAACAGCCTCCAGATGTAGACCACGGTTTGCTGGCCCCTTTCTCAAAACAATGCTTCTACCCTGGACTGCATGTTGCAGTCACCTGGGAAAACATTAAAAACTATCAGTGTCCCCTCATCCTTCTCTAAATCACTGAGTCTTTTGGAAGTAGGATCCAGGTGCCAATCTAGATGGCCAAATATCCTGTGAAATTCTAGTGTAAAAGCAGAATGGAGGCCCTATGTCTAAGGGTAAAAACAGCATCATCAGTTTCAAGTTGTTAAGAGATTAATTGGGTTGGGAGGAGTACTGAGAATTGAACCCAGAGCCTTTGGACTGAGCTACATCCCCAGTTTTTGTTTTTGTTTTTTTTTTTTCTTTTTGAGACAGAGTCTCGCTCAGTCACTCAGTTGTTCAGGCTGAACTCAAACTTGCAATTCTCCTGCCTCAACCTCCCAGAGTGCTAGGATTACAGGTGAGCATCACCTTACCTGGCTCAGAGATCAAGTGTTGAAGCCCCAGTCCAGACCTACTGAATCCAGATCTCAGAAAGCAGGCCCCAAAATCTTTGTCTTAATAAGCCCTCCCAGCAGTTCTAAAGCACCCTCACATTTAAGAACCATAGATCTAGGGCCTTTGGAACAGGTATTAGGCTCCTTACCCTCACTTGAATACCCTTTAAATTAGGTATAATATTAGAGACTCAGAACCAGCACTAGCATCAAAAATCCAGCCTCGAGCCACTGTTCTGCCCATTATTACACTTCCCTGAACTTTGTGGTATTCCTCTATAAGAAGGGTAACTTTGCGATGGATACCTATAAGATGCTCAAATGGTTAAAGATTGAATGTATGAAAACAGTTAAGACACTATTAAGTATGGCATAATGTCACCACTCACTGCTAGCATAGTACAGTTACTATGCGTGCTCTGGATTACTGGTTCTAGGTCCAGGAGGCTGCTGTGGGCCAAAAGATGACTATTAATCATCACCTATAATGGTACGTGACAGTTAGTTGTCTTACTTTTACCCAGTCCATGATGTCTGCCCTCTGAAGAGTGGCAGAGACATAAGGAAGACAGCAGGAGCAAGGAGAAGAACCTCCGTATGCAAAAGGCTGAGAAAGTTTGCCTCGTGGTGTAGGAGAGAGCACATCGGATGTGTTGAATCTATAAACTCTTAGATGAAGTGGATGAAGTGAACAGTGAGTCTCCCATGGTAGTTTTCCAGCACCTCAGAGACACACTGGGCGTGCAGCACACCTTGATGTGCTTTACCTGTCAGGCAGTGGCACCTCCTAGGATGGAAGATGCACTCAAACAGATCTGCTTTCCTTTATGGCTAACACAGGTAATTTGTTCCTTTGAGGAGCTGAAATTCTTTAGGGGCAAATTTACCATCCTTAGATTTGATATCTGGGAGGATAAATATTTGATGGGCAGTACCCACTCAGAACCTCTTTCCAATTATCACAGACTGAACCAACCAGGATCTCACAGCATGGTGATTCTTGAGTTCTCATGAGACCACAGGCATGAAACATCTCAAGATGTCTATTGTTTTATAAATGTGTGTATCTGAACTGAAAGTCTGTAACATAAAGACCCTTCTGGGGCCAAATATCTTACAGAGATTCTAGAGTGATTTTCTGGAGACTACGTTAGGGAGAATGTCAACCCAAAATCAGAATCGTCTGTAAAATTCTCTTTTCACTGTCGTCCTGGTTTCCCAAAAGATCCTTGTCTCTTCAGATTATCATAAATCATGGGGATAGGACAATCAAAGAAACGTTTCAGTCTTCCTCAGATATTTTCCTATGTAGGTTAGATACTAATATTTATGAGTAAAATGCTCTAAAAAAGCATTTCGCTGGTTGAAGCTGAGGAAAAGTTGAAGGAGGTTAAAAAATGAGCCGTGACGCACCCGAGCTGCAAGGGTAGCATTTGGAACCCAGTGAGGGGGAATCGCCTCCTGCTGCTCCCTTCTCGCCTCGCTGAAAGTTCTGAATCCCCAAGGATTGGCCCAGGCTTCTTTTCTCAGGGCAGCAAAACTACTTTAGTACATCAGTCTGTTGGAAATACGAGCCAAGCAGGGTGTGAACTGGCTCAAAATGTGCTGATTTCCAGATGTTCTTTGATTCTCTAACACTGATTGCCCCCAAAGACCATCTTCAGTTGGTGGATGCCAGTGATTACTCATATTTCTTTCCATGATCAAGGCAATAATTTTAAAGCCCCGTAGTCTTTCTCATGAGCCCATGTCTGGGTCTTGTCTAGGTCATACATTACTTCTCAGTATGAAAATTGCAGCATCTCACTGGATTGGACTGCAAAGTATGTGTACATTGATGACTGTATGTTTTTTCTGACTCCTCCCAGAATGGAAAGTTTTCCAGAAAAGGAATGAAAGGTTGGTATTTTTTAAAGTGAGCTTCCTTAAAGGAGAGGCAATGGAGTAGATAATTTTCTCTGCAACAAAAATCTGGTAGCAAGGAAAGTGAATGTGAACATGTTCCAGGGAAAGAGGGGGAAAAAATCCAAAATCAAGAATCCAAAAGAAGGAAGTTGCAGAGTACACTTAGCATCATTTTTACCTTCTAAATTCTCATTCTCTTGAATAAAAAGAAAGAGAGAGAGAAATCCAGAGCATGGATAAATTGAGGTCATAAATGCTCAATGAAATAGCAGGTTCTTTGAAATCTGTTTTATGATACCTCAGTTAAATAAAGGCTTAACCCTTACAAGGGTGATATTCCAAGAATTATGGGAAGGAAAAAATGCCTACAACTAGAAAGCAGGAAAGAATTTTCCCACTGTTTAGTTACAAATTTGTAGCCACCCACTTTACTATCTCCTGAGTCTTTGAACCAGTGTATTTCCTCTCCATTTCTTCTAAGGGGAGATACACTGCAACTCCCCACATGGCTTTGATCAGATTCAGAGACAGCTCCATTTTATGTCTGGAAGTTTTAGTGTTTTCATCTGTAAGATTCAAAAAATAATACCTGGTAAGGAGAGCCTGAGCGCTTGTTCTAAACACATCTCTTGTTAGGGGTCAGTGGGCAGCGAGGACTTGAGCCTGGCTGGGCTAGTAACAAAGAATGGGCCTTTAATCCACAATAGACTAAAAATTAGTTATCTGTGTTCCTCAAAGAACCAAATCCAAAATAATAATAATAATAATACCTGATGGGAATTCAATGGGATGAAGTACTAAAAACCTTCAGAACTACACCCAGTGAATAGTGAGACCTCTGTACATAGTTGTTTCCATTTCCCTTTCTCTAACTTCTACAGTCATCTCTCTCCTGAAGTACTTCATGCTCCTGTGACCTTCAACAACACGTAATCAGTGTGGCTGAAGGTGATTCGTGCATTTTTAAGGCATTCTACTCTAACTGTTGATGCTGTGCCCTTTTGTTTCCTGATTGTCTCGACATTGCAGTGAATTTCTAATTTGGATTCTTTATTAGCAATGATCATTTAGAAAAACAGAAATCAGATTTAGATGGCAAATTCTTACTTTGGTCAAAGATTTGAGAGATAAGAACAGCTCCCTTGGGGAGGAAATTTCTACCTAATGATTTCTAATCTGCACAGATGGTAGCTGATAGCAGCGAGTTCTGGGTAACACACAGGCAGCACACAAAGGACAGAGGCAGACTACACCAGGAGCACCATCAACCAACCTTTCAGCTTACTTGCAGAAAGCATGAAGTCCCAGCTATCAGATTTCACAAGATCCAATAATTTAGCTACTCTTGGTCTTAGGTTTTTTTCTGACCAACCATCTCCATAGTCATCCAAGAAGATGACATCACTGAAACCTCTCTAGAACCAAATGTGCTCTGGGGAAGCCAGAATGGTGATGGTCAGGCTCTGCTGACACCAGAAGATGTCCCATGAATGAGTACATCCATTCATTTAATCCTTGTAACAACCCTAAAGTTTTCACATAATGAAAGGAGGGTATAGGGAGCAAGAAATTTCACCAGTTTTAAAAGTCTGTAGTAAAACCATGTAAACTGTCTATGGGAACCCAGTCAGGAGCTGATTCCCACATCACGTATTGGCACCTACCTTAGGGACTGAATCACAGCAGGAGACGGCTAATATTTTAGAAATGTTTTAACCCTGATATTTAACTGTTAGCCTTCTGTCTTGCTATTGACCTTAGCTTGAGCAGGGGATAAGACCATGGTCTTCCTTCTGGAATGAGGCATTGCCTTCTAACCACTGACTTCAGCACATCAGTTACCTAAATGCTGTTACCATGGGCAGTGTCTGCAGGAGTCTTATTTTAGGGGTATTCATCCCAAATTGCTCCCTTCCTGATGCTTGCTGTCATTTGTACACCTACAGAATGTAACTTACATTTTCAACAACTCACTTGGGGCCTCTGATAGTCAGGGCTATGAGTTCAAGAAATTTATTGCTAAGGGGAAAATAAATTGAAAGTAAACATTTTGCAAATTAGGGTCACTGTTTCATTAGAATTCTGAGAACAAGCATGCATAAAAAGAGACCAAAAGTGTGAAAGGGTGATGCTCTTTGTAGGTCAAGGTAGTAAAATAAATGTGAACTGAGATACAGTCAAATATTAGTATTTTTGCACTAAGCTTTCAAAGACAAATGATCTGTGGAAACTCAACTCTGAATAATTTCTGTGTATACAGTGCCGCATAATTTCTAAATTTGCCAAAAGATATAAATTATGAGAAAATGCATGTTTCTCCACAGGTGGCAGTTACCTAGTAATTTAAAGGTGCTTTAAAGTAAAAGACAGGTTACATGGCAAGTGGGGGAGGCTAAGCAAAACTCCACAGAAACTCAAAACCCAGAGAAATAATAAAATCTGGAATTTGGGGGGAAATATTTAAGTATTCATATGGTAGTGGAAAATAATCAGCCACTGAGCCTGCAGGCGGCTTGTCAGCTGTGTAGTTCCTCCAAAAAGCATACCAAAAAAATTAAGGAAAACACATGTATATCTCAATTGCCAAAGGATTACAAATTAAAAAATCCAATCTCAAAGGGAAGTCATGAAGCTGACTTGAGGTCATTCTATTCCCATCACTATGGTTCTGCACAGCAGAAGACAAAAATCTTAGAGGCACTACACAATTATTTGAGTCCTGGGAATTTCTCTTTTTTTTACTTATTAATGAAAAAACAAAACTAATTTTACCTCCAAAGTCGTGCATACATTGTGATAGACACATAGGTGTATGTGGCATGTGTAGATATGCAGATCAGTCTGTATATGGAACCAAAGAACAGCCCTAAGTAGGTAAAACTTTTCACCGTGCTGCTGTACTTAAATTGAACCACTATAGATTTTTATCTTGTTTCAATTACAAGTATTAACAATAAACAGAAGGAAAAAAGGCTCTGGTTTCTTTTTGTCCACAATGAAAAATGAGAAAAGAATTACCAAGTGTGCAAATATTTGCTACACAAGAGCACTTAATGCATGTCTATAGACAAGGTTTTACTACCCATGCCTGGCTAACATAACTAAATGTTATTTGAAGAGCTGTCTCTGGCCTTATTATTCACAAACATTTAAGCGACAATGGAAAAAATGTAGCATTTGTCTTCTAGTGTTACCTCCTGCTTCTTAGGGAATCATTTGTAAGACAAGAAGAAAAACCTTTCCAAAGGCACAGGTTATCACTATTCAATGACAAAATAGAAAAATACCTAGTTTTCATCAAATGTTTACTCTCTTCCAAGCCCTTCCATAAATAACCAGTTCTATAACAAACCTCGCTGTGCAGATAAGAAAATGCATGTGAAATTTCCTTCCCAACTCAGTGCTAGTAGTTTCCTTTTCTCTATTATCTCTTTCCCTAATAACTCCCTAAGTGTCATACGAAAGATCGTTAGCATGTGTTATAGTTTGGATCTTGAATGTCTCCCCAAAACTTGTGTGTTGAAGGTTTGATCCCCAGACTGTGGTTCTACTGGGAGATGGTAAAATCTTTAAGATGTAGAGACCAGAGGGAGGAAGTTAGGTCACTGGCAATTTTTCTTGAATAGGACACTGGGATGCTGGCCCATTCCTCTCTATTTGCTTCCTGGCTGCCGTGAAGTAAGTGGCTATCTCCAACAAGTGCTTACACTATGCTGTGCCACCCCAAGTCCCCAAGTGACTGTGGACTGTAACTGTCAACCAAAATAAATCTTTCTTCCTTTTAAGTTATTTACCTCAGGTATTCTGTAACAGTAATGGAATGTTGACTGCGTTATGCTAAAGCATGAATCATTGGCATGAACTTTTAGTTTTTATTGGATCGATCTGATACCTTCAAACAAAGTGGCAACTGACTTTCAAAAATCAAAATTGAAGTATCTTTTTATAACTTGAACAGATCTCAAAGCAATTTGGAAAATGAGAAAGGGCTCTGATGATGTATGTTTTTCCTGAGTAAGTTATCCACTCACCGACCTGCAATTAAGAGATGGTTACTAGTAAATTAGGACTAGCAATAAAAATCATTTTATGTACCACATTACAAAAATGAGTCAGAGATAAATAAGTTATCTAATGTAGGAAGTGCCTGGGAATAAATAATAAGACACTAATAACTTTAAAAGAATTAAGGTGAAGCATGAAGAGTTTCTTAAAGTAGTATTTCCAGATCATCTGTAGCAGAATTATTCAAATTCTGTTAAAACACAGATTATGGGGTCCATTACAGATATTCTGAACTATAATATGTTTTTTTAAAAACACTCTTCTGTTTTAAATCTGATAAGTGTTACCCTAAAGTAAGAGAGACCGCTTTGAAGAACTTGTATTTATTTTATTCCAGTAACTGGAAATAGGTTTTTTGTTGTTTACTATGAGGCACTGATGTGGATTAATTTATGTCTTCCCAAAATATGTGTCCTAAACCCCACTTGCTAGGAATGAGACCTTAGCTGGAAATAGGGTCTCTGCAGCTGTAACCCAGGTCAGATGAGGTCACACTGGATAGGGAGAACCCTAAATCCAATGACTACTGTAATAATCAAAGAAGGGGATCTGGACACAGAGACTGAGAAAGACACACGCAGGTGAAGGGCGTCAGGGGAGGGCAGCGGCAGGGGTGGATGGGAGGCAGCCACAGTCAAGCAGCGCCAAGAATCTGCCGGCCACCAGCTGGGGAGAGAGTGGAGCAGACCCTCCCTGGGGCCCTCCAGAAGGAACCCGCCTGGCCAGTGCTTTGACCAGGGACTTGGCCTGCAGGACAGGGAGTGAGTAAATTTCTGTTGCTTCCATCAGCATCGAGAGGTCTCCTGACAGCAGCCCGCTCTGTGCGCCCCACAAGCCCATTCTGAGCCCTTCCCTCCCCTCCCTGTCAGCTCCCCGTTCAATCCTCTGCAGGATAGCAGCAGGCTCAGGAGTTGGTTTGGCCTGCCACTCTCCCAGAGAAAAAGATTTGAGGAATGTCATCATTCACTGGATAGCCAATGTCACCCTGAAGTCTGAGGCTTTTAAAAATTAAACTTGAAAACATATCTGAAAATCTCTTGCCCTGCCACAACCGATTAAAAGCGGGGCAGGCAGAATAAAGTAACCCAGAAGTGATCCTTGTCATTTTCTCCAGATTACATTTCCCCCAGGTAGCAAGGAGGTGTCCGTCACTCAGGGATCATCCACTCCGAGGGCAGGCCGAGTGGAGGTCATTTTGGGATTTATTGATTCTTCAGCTCTGGCATTACTCATAAGGATTTACAGTGTTTAACCCACCAGGAGGAGCTGTGAACTCTAAACAGCTTCCCGTTTGCCAGGAGAGGCGGCCGCTTTACAAGTGACACCAGCTAGGTGGTCTCCTTCACAGCTGTCTCTAATGAAAGCGTGTGACCTCGGCCTCTTCCACAAAGGGCCACGGCCTCTCGCTTCATGGAGCTGATCCCTGCTTTGGCTCCAAATCAGCACAAGGTTGTTCAGCTTGCTAAGTAGGGTGATGCGGACCCAGGGAGATACAGAGTGAGAAACCAAGAGTTAGGAGGCTCGCGCTGCTCATTTCGTCTGTCAGCATCCTCTGTGGCCAAAACCAGCGATGAGAAAATGAAAGCTGAAGAGCATGAAATAGGGAAAATAGAAAATTAAGGAGACAGGAGTTGATGAATCATGAAGGGGTCTCACATGTGCGGCCAGAGGGCCCAGGTGACCAGAGAGGCAAAAGTTACATACGTGCTGAAGAATAAGTGAATAGAACAATGAATGGTGAGGTCTTGTTTATTTAACTGAAAACTTTTCATCTTCAGAAGGGAATTAAGAGAGTTTTAAATGCACGGCTAGTGTTTATTGATGGTATTCTTACAAGCAACCACGGGTGAACGAGGGACTAAAATGGATCCTGAGGCAAAAGGGGAAAAATCAACAATATCGATCTTATCTTTATTTAAAATTTTGATATTTTATTCTTCCCAGGACTTCTGGTACTCATTTTGGATTCTTTCAAAGATTGCATGAAAAAAGTATTTATCTTGCTTGATTACTGACTTTTATGCGTTCCTCCCCCTTAAATTTTACACTCAAAGCAGATACCTCACTTGCCTATTTAGAAACCTAAAAAACAATCTTTTTGTTGCAAGGAGAAGATGAACATTTGGGTTTAATTAAAAATGAATTTTGAAGGAAAAGTCCCTCTGAACCACGGGAACAGGTTTGTGGATGAAACTGAAATAAAACAAAAATCCTCACGAAGCAGTCTTGGCCTCACGAGGGGAAAGGTTTTCAATTCACAGACTTTTCTTTTCAGAGAGTCTTGGAATTTGAAAGTCTGCTATGTGCGTTAATGCCAGTTTGCCAGTTGGTGCCCACAGAAGCCTTCAGAGACTGCAAGCCTCCGATACGTAATTATGGCCTTTGTGAATGGTCATCTCTCCAGAATGAGTCAAGGAAGAATCTGCACAGAACATCAGTGCAACGAACCGAATTCTTTCCCAGGAATATCTCCAGCACCCACTCACTCAAGGCGCTTATTGTTTACACCTTACATGTGGTATTTGGCCAGTTGTACAGTCTACAACTGTTATTTCACCCTTCCCTGGTCTCCGTGTTCTGTCGTTAGATCCAGGAGTATCTCCACAAGGATAAGAAGTATGCTTTGAAAGCATTCTATGTAATGGAACACATGGTATTTATTCAGTATATCCTGAATTAGTCCATGAACTAACCGTGCTTTAGTTTCACTCTTTGTCGAATTACATTTGCTCCTGTTTGATCCTAAGCTTTGAGAACATCCCAAGGAATTTCCTTTTTGGGGAAAATACTGGCTCCCAGCAGGCAAACCAGGCTGGGATGTGAAAATAAAATGTTCTTAAGTTGGTATTAGTATTACTACATGTATAAAAACCAAATATATTAAGTGGTATTTATTTATAGAATCTCAAATATTTGAAGTAAGTTATAATTCACCCTATTTCTCAATTTTGAATCTGCTATTGCAAATCACTTAGTAAAATTATTCCAAGTCTGTCAGCCTGCAATGTCTGGGAAAAAACCTTCAGGCCAATCTTTTCTTGCTTTTTTCTTTTTTCTTTTCTTTTTCTTTTCTTTTTTCTTTTTCTTTTTTTCTTTTTTTTTTTTTTTTTTTTTTTTTTTTTTTTTTTTTTTTTTTTTTTTTTTTTTTTTTTTTTTTTTTTTTTTTTTTTTTTTTTGGTCTTTTTGACACAGGGTCTCTCTATGCAGTTCAGGTTGGCCTTAAGCACACTTTGTAGCCCAGGCTGGTCTCGAACTCACAATGATCCTCCTGCCTCAGCCTCCCAAGTACTAGAATTACAGACATGCACCACCATGCCCTGCTCTTTTCTAGCTTTTTTAACCTAACACCAAATATTAAGATTCTTTTTCCTATTGTTATCTAATACATGACTGTGCTCCCTACTTTAAGAAAACTAAAATCAAAATATCTATTTTGTAGATGGGAAAAGAGCCATACTTGCTTTGCAAAAAAATTTAATTTAAGCAGCAATCTCTTTCTGAGTTCCTAAAATATGGTCCAATTTACCAAAACGTTACTGGTGCATAACAAAGAATCCTGTTCATCTACTATTATTTAGGGCTCCTCAGCTTTGCATTTCAAGAGAGCGTGCTTGTTGTGAAGCTACTGTTTTTCTCTGAAAAAGACAAAGGGCCATCTACATGCTTGATGAGAAACGTGTCCAAGTTTGCCAGTGGCATAGCCAGATGTGACTCTAGTGATTAGAGGTGGTGTCCAGGAAAGCTGCTCAAGTATCCTGACCCCACCTGTCAGTGCTGGCTTCTGACTATGTGTGACAGGGAGCTGTGAATGCTGTGGTTGCTGCCGCTGTTTTACTAATGGTCGCTTTACTTTCCTAGGGCTGTGGTAACAAAGCACCATGAACTTGGCTGCTTAACGTAACTGAAACACATGGTCTCACTGCTCCAAGGCTGAGGTCTGAGATTAAAGTGATGGCAGAACCATGTTCCCTCGAAGGCTCTCGGGGAAAACCTATTTCATGCCGTCTCTTAACTTCTAGAGTTTCCAGTAATCCTTGGCTTCTGTGGTCTGCAATGGTAGCATTTCAGTCCTTTCCCCACCTCACCCTCATGCTCTTTCTACCGATGATGGGACCCAGGGTCTCGAGCATGCTTGGCAAACACTACCACTAAGCTACGTTCCCCAGCCTTCTTCTCTTCTGGGAATACCAACTAAGCTGCATGAAGAATGTATCCTGCCCTAGCTCGACCTGTCTGAACTACATCTGCAAAGGCCTCACTTCCAGACAAAGTACTGGGATTCTGGGATTTAGGACCTTTTAGGAACACATTTCAATTTACAACAGGCCTTTATTAATCAGCAAACTGTTGGGAAAGGGGTGAGTGATAATCCTTTATTTAATCCCCTTGAATGTTAAACTAGGTAACATTTTTGCTCATAAAAAAATCAGTATCTGGGCTTTGTGATGTCCCTTACAGGAACATGGATGAGTGAAGTTTGACCTTATACAAGAATAACTGTAATGCGTATGTCAACCACTGGGAGCAAGGAAGTTCATGGGTGAGGTAGGAGTTAGGGCTTAGAGAGAGGTCTGTGTAAGCTAAGGATGAAAACGAGGAAGAGCGCTCACCTTGGAAACAGGAAATAAGTGTCCACTGTTCATGAATGGACTGTGAACTCTGTCCAGATTCTCAGCATCCTACATCTAGTTCATTTGCCATGTCAGCCCCTTTACGAATTGCATGCTATTGACAGAGTTGAACAAATAGAAGCATAATAAGTACAATTTTCCTTTTTGGCCTTTTGAATCCTTCATTTGTTTACATTTCATTTTGTTCACGGCAGACCATGACTTACGAGATGAGGTCAGATTCGACCATTTCAGAGGTGTAATTAGAAGAAATCCCAAATCCTTCTCTCTGAGCTTTTGTGTTAATCATGGTCTCTTGTCTTCTCCTCATAAAAATAGTGGCCTTTGGGGGAGTTCTACAGTTTTTGATTGTGAATAAATTAATATTAAAGGTCAATGCCTCTAAGATTGCAAGTGGGAAAGATCAGAATAAAGCAACCACCCTAAAATTCCCCTTTGTTTCCAAACGTAACTTGCTGGTATTGTACTCTTAGATGGAGGACGGCGTTCTTGACAGAGTTTTTAGCAGCAGAGTCTGCTTAGAGAAGTTATTCTGCTCAATATTGTGCCTAATAATTTCATACTAAAATATCAAATTAAATTTTCCTTTCAGGCAAGGCCCAATCTACTAATATTTTTAAATCACCTATAGTTACAAATTGACTTGATGTAATTTAATAAATATTTAAAAATAATTTATAAATAAGAATTGCTCCTACAATGCCCTATTGCCTTCTTTACTTTGTATGCCCCATATAGGATGCAGCCAGCCCAGGACAAGGGCCACTATGCCAGGGACTCTCTCAGTGAGAGGCCCCATCACAGAAATAGCCAAAACAGAAGTCACTGCCCTTGGAAAACTTGAAGAGCATTCATCTGACCCAAAATGTCTATCTTGGTACCTCATTGTGTTTTTCACCATGAAGCCACAGAATTTCACCATGAGGCCCTCTGAATTTCAGCATCGTCTCCAGGAAGCATTGTTAAAGTGCACATAGGGGCTGGGGATTTAGCTCAGCAGAGTAAGTGCCTGCCTGGCAAGTGCAAGGTCATGAGTTTGATCCTCGGTACCAAAAAATAAAATAAATTAAGTTAAAATAAAATAAAATACACATATGTAAAATCATGACATATATAATGTATTCGCATAGATAAATCTAGAGTTGCACGTATGTCTAGAGAAGCTGTCATCCCTTAGTGCCCTAGCTGTGCATGGAATGAAAAGAATATCCCTTGGTATGGGAGATGAAGGCCTGGAAGGAAGGTCCAGGGTGCACAGGTGTCCCTGGGATATCTTCACGAATACCCAGAGGGTACAAGGAGGATAACTGAAATCTCAGAAGAACATTGGAAGATGAAAAGGAAAGAAGGGAAAGGAAGGTGGCCATAAGGAAGACCATCACCAGCAAATTCTACCTTTTCACGTTAACCAGGGCTGACACTGGTAGACAGTGATTTTTAAAAATTAATGTCTGGGTAGGGGAAGGGAAAATTAATGTCTGGGTAGGGGAAGGGAACAAAGTTTAAGTGAGTGAATAAGCAAATGCCCAAGCCATGGGACAATTCTCATTGTACTTTCTGATTCTTGAAAGTGATACCAAAAATGGAAAGGTTAATGACATTCAGTCAAACAAAGAAACAACAACAACAACAACAAAGCTATAGAGAGGGGAACATAGCAAAAATAAGTCGTAAGAAAAAGTTTATATAGATGACAACTTTTTCCCAAGCTTACACAACGCACCACCTGGGGACAGAGAACTTCGGAGATCTCGCTACACTCTCTTGCCTAATGAGAATTTCTGAAAACAAAACACACCCGGAGTGAGTCCCCATGCAGTGGTAATTTATAAGCTTTCCCCTATGCCCTGCTGATCCTGAAAGAGCCTGGTTTCATGGTGCATCAGAGTCTTCTGTAGAAAAACAAACCTATAGGGGTGAACTGGAATGACGGAAGGCTCCGGAGAGCTAAGATGCCCCATCTGGGCCTGTGACTGCACCTCAGATTCACTCAACCACAACCTCCCTCAGGAACTCACTACTTCATCCTTGAAAACCAAGAGGAGTAGTAATCAGCCTTTGCCTTGAGTAGCAAATCTGCAAAATTACCAGCAGCTCTGGAGAAATGCAAAGCTGTGGCAAGGTCGTGGGTCTGCTCTCCCTCCATGACCTTAACCCCCCACCCGAACTCACTCTGTCTTGGATTTAAACAAAAATAACCAGACATAAAGCAGGCAAGGGTAATTACTAAGGGAATTGGATCCGCACAAACGTCCCTGACAGCTCTGAGTCAGCAGCGGATGTTTCAGGAAGTCTCCAGATGATTCCAGTGAGGCGAGGGCCTACTGGTAATTAAACCACATGAGTCAGGACTCAGGTCTATGGAGAAATAGAAAACAAAGGACAGGAAAAGAAAAGGGAAGGAGATGAAGAATTTTTAAAAAATGGTAGGAAACTAGGGTTCTGTTTGATGATTTAGGACTCCTGGCGTGCTTTTTCCCATCCCTCCTCACGCCTTGGTGTTCCAGAATCTTCTGGAAAGAAGCACGCCTTTGCCACGTGCACAGCGCAGTGAGGTGTGGGAACAGTACATGCTGAGGTCAGCCGGGTCTCAGGACCACGGGAGCCTTGCAGAGCTGGACTCCAAGAGCAGAGATGAAAGGCTGGGTGGACACGGGCTAGCAGGAATGGAAGGGGCCCTCCTGCAGGCCCTAGCTCGCCCTCACCCACCCCAAATGCCGTGACACCTGGGGGCTGGATGGCTTCTCGGCAGTCTACAGAGCCATGCTGTCCCCTTGTGCAGCCTGTTGTCCCGGGAAGGCTGAAGACAAGGCTGCGCCTAAGGGCTCATTTGCCTTTAGGATCAGGCTAGGCTTGGCCAGCGGGGGCAGCTCAGGAGCTGTGGGAGGAGAGTGAGGTCCAGCATGTCCTCCCGGCCAGCTGAGCGACTCACCTAAAGGCCACAGCTCCCCTCTGCTGACCTGAGCAGACTCTCTCCCTCCTGTACCTCAGTCCCTGAAGTGACAGTTAACCTTGGCTCCTGCACTATTTCTTATGGTTTTCAACCAACACGTTGCTCTCAATATGTAACACTGCAAAAATGGCCAAGGGCAGTCTTTACGAAGGGAGGAATCTGCTGGGCACCTGCATGGCCCTAGGCTGAGGGCCATGGAAACCCTTTCTCTTGGTCTGAGTCAGCTCGTAGCCCACAGTGAGTATCAGTGGCCTCTGCAGCGCTCCAAGAGCAGTAACTGCGGGTAACACATGGGTCAGGCAGGTGTCAGTCACCAGGAAAGGAGGGAGACCGGAGTTCGCCCCTGACTCACCCTGCCTCACACAGCATGAGCCTCTGCGCTGAGCCACCCAGCAAGCGAGGAAGCAGAAATCCAGACAGCTTTGAGCTCATTGCCTGGAAACCCTTCTCATCATCTAATCCAAAACCTTTTTTTTTCCTTTGGAATTTAATGTTTAACAAATCATGAGTGTTTGATGTAACGTGAGATTGTTTTATCCTCCCTCATCCCCAGACCCTCATGAAAATGAGATGCATCTCCTCATTGGGGGATTTGAGAGAGAAAATAAAATAAAACAATCCAGATCTAGGTCAGCAGAAAATCTGTGCGTTCAGGATAAGTAGGCCTCTCCACTAATTAACACGTTCCTGAAAAAAAAAATGAGGCACGGGCAAGTGCGAGGAACATATATATCCCTCTCTAAATGGTACCATCACAGATTCAGCAAAGTAGCACTTACCCCTTCCAAGTGGAATAGTAATCGCACATCCTGAAAATGAAAATTCCGGAAAGCTTCGATGCTGAAAACTCAGCCAGTCACCTGACAGAACTAATTAAATTTCTGGGGCCATTAATTAGTATAATCGGCACTCCCATATTCACAGATTCCACGTCCACGGATTCAACCAACTGTGGATCCAAAAATATTTTTTTTAACAAAAGTGTCTGTACTGAACACGTACAGATATGTTTTTCTTGTCATTATCCCCTCAGTAACAGAGGGTAACAACTGTTTACATAGCATTTACATTGGCTTAAGCTTTGTGAGTGATCTAGAAATAATGTAAGGCATATGGGAGGATGAATGCATGTAGGTTCTGTGTGACCACTGCACCATTTGACATCAAGGGGCTTGAACGTCTGTGTATTTGGGTATCCAGCAAGGATCCCCATACATCCAGAGAGATGACTGTATTAACCAAATTGTGGAACTAAACCTTTAACTCTGCCATTCTTGCTTCAAGAATTAAGATATATGATTACTGAGAGAACGCAGCTATGAAGAGGCAGCCCAAGAAATCTCTGTAGTGACACAGCAGGTCTGGTTTTGATTGTGGGAGCCATCACCACAGCTACAGATAGGATAAAACTACACAGAAACGACAACACAAATGCTCATACATAACCTGGTGCACGTAAAGATGGTGAAACAGGAATAATTTCTGTAATGTTTCGCCCAACTCTTTGCATATCTATTATTATTTACAAATGTAAAACAAAAAGAAGACATTTGAGAAGCGCACAGTGAGAGAGGTAGCCCCAGTGTCAGCTGCTAACTGTTCACAAAGTGGTATTGGAACCCTCCGAAGGTTCATGTTTTCCAGCCAGTGATTTTGAAGAAAGAACACCGCATCTGAGAGCAGATTCTGCATGGCATAAAGCATGCTTTCTTTCTTTCTTAATTGCCTGAACATGGTGCTCATATAGTAATATACACAAAGAGCGAGTGGATTTGCACCCATGGCCACGAGTGTTGAATAAAGGCGACATAATGGTTTTCTGCAACGTCGTAACAATGAACATCTTCTCTCACCAATGCCTGGCTTCTGAAGCATCTCCTGTAGTGTAACATATTCAAGAGCCCATTCCTTCCTCCCCTGCTCCTCTATTCAAACTTTGGCGCTCCCAGGAGTGAGTGAGTACTGGTGGATTCTACATCAGCATTCATGGAAGATCCTTTTTTTAAAGTTGTGAGGCTCTCTGCATAATGCAGCCATCAACTGAAAAAGATATTTACTGAGTACCTACCATGTGTTCAATACTCAGCCAACTGCCCAAAAGATACAAAATGTACAAGATACTGTGCTTTACTAGGGGCATAAAGATGTTTTATGGAGATAATACATACCCAAATGAAGCAATAAACAAACCAAATGCAGGAGATATTGATAAAATAAAGTGTTCATTTGTGTGATAGGATGATCAAAATAAATTTCACTCTCAAGGGTGCCTTCTCACTCCAAAACTCTCCAATGCTATGTGCCGCACAAATAATAGCAAAAGAATTTAACTAAAGCTTCTGCGAGGTGTGCTTTAATCATGAGCGTATCCCAAGTGCAGCACCTGGTCCTCGGCAAGCTGAGGGCACATGCTGAGTGAGCCAATAAATGCAAAGGCTGAAGCAGGAGGATCGTTGTGAGTTCGAGACCAGCCTGGGCTACAAAGTGAGTTCAAGGCCAGCCTGAACTGTATAGTGAGACCCTGTCTCAATAAACAAGGCTGGGGATTTAGCTCAGTAGTGTAAGTGTCTGCCTGGCAGGCACAAGGTTATGAGTTCAATCCCCAATATAAAAAAAAAGTGTAAAGAAGACACAATGAACTAAATTATCTGCAAAGCCTTCAAACCCAAGACAGCTCAACTCAGTCCTAAAGTAGGAGTCACAAACCGTTAGCTGTGCAGATGCATTTCATTCAGCATACACTCTGGCGATGGTGGTGGTAGGGACAGAGTTCATGGTCATGACCAGGATGGAGACAAGTTTAAAGGTGGAAGGAGAATTTAAAAAATCAGAAGATTCTGTGTGTAAATCCATGCATTTCCATTTTAAGACAACATCCAGCCCCGTTTCTATGGGTGTGGTGCTGGACTGAGGCTGGCCGCCTCTTCTCTTTCCTGGGGAGCTGTCTCCCCAGTTTACACCGTGTCCTGTCCTCTCACCTCTTTCCCAAACTAAGGCCAGATGTCAATTTTCTTTTACCTTTATGAGTGCCGTATTGCTTTCTTATGGAAGAGAAATGGTTCCCCATACACCAACCATTACAAGTGGAAAAATGAAAGATAGTTAAAGAGAGATTAACATTTCAAGGGAAATGTCAGGGAACATCTCTTGTGAAAATGAAGGAAGAAATGAAACAATGAAATTTCTAAGCCATTACTATCAATCTAAGTTTGTCTATCAAAAGAACAGAAACAACCTCCTTATACTATCAACTGCTACCTTCTCAATGTGGCCTTTCATGAATAGCCCATCCGGAATGATAGCCTGTCTCCTCACCCAACTCTACACATACTTCCAACCCCTTCCCCCACCTATCCCCTTAGCTTACCTGTCTAGTACACTGTGTATTTCACTGGTTTATCCTGTGTATGGCTGGAATCTCCTGAGAATATAGGGTCCAGGAAGAAAGGGCTTTTATTTTTGCTTATTCACTACTCATCCATCATGCCTGAGAGTGCTGGAATAGATGTAGTAGATGCTCCGTGAATAGATGAAACGATGAACACACTAAGCTCACTTCTCTAATTTTCCTTTTCTGCATAATCTCTACTGAAAGGATGATGAGGCTGTGTCTAGGTAGAGAGGGAGGAAATAATCTCTCCCAGTGGAGGAATTTGTTTCTTGGAAGAAGCACAGGCAAGAACTAGAGCTGACAAGAGTACATGGAGAAGGAAACAGGACTTTGGAAGTAGTAGGGTCTATTTGAAGTGAAAATGTATCACTGGATGCCAGATGAGAGTCTATGAGAGGTGTGAAAAGGTCAGTGGGCATCTGCTCCTTGACCTCAGCCTGAACTGTTTCTTTTTCCAGTGCCATACCTGTGTCCTTCTGGTCTGCACTTGGGCTATTCTGGTGCTGTTAATCAGATCCTCCAGTAGAAAGATGAAACTGTACCCTGTATGTAATAAAGCCTTGTGGGAAATTTCTTCAGATAAAATTTCTCTGGCCCCAACTCCCGCCTTTATAACAAATGCAATTTCCTTTCTGTTACTCAAAACCGCTGTCCAAAGCTTACGTTGGCTTAATCTATGTGAATCTTCGAACATCGTCCATCTGATAGGAGTTCTGGTCTACTGCATTCTCCTAACACACACACACACACACACACACACACACACACACACACACACTGTCTCTCTCTCTCTCTCACTCTCATTATTCAAAATACAGCTCAAGGAGCCTCTGTAGGAGCCTCTCCCTATACCCCCAGTAGTCCCAGGGAACCCAAGGACCCATTCTCTGTACCTCCTCTTGGTCACCTAACACTTCTCCTCTCAGTAGCTGCCCATGTCATCTCTGAGATATGGCGTGCACACACGTGAATGACCCTTTCTTTAGAGACAGGCACAGAAATCACAATGGAGAGAATGTGCTCAGACCTTGAAACTGCTACTCTGGTACCCTACCTGAAAACTGATTTTTGGGAAAGTGGTTGTGGTGGTTGGAAGCCACCAAGGACTGTCACCATTGGTCCTGTATTAACCTTCCCTTCTTCACTGAGATACAAATGCCCTTACTTTTTTCCATTTGTTTTCATTTTTATCAACTTTGAGCAGAAGCTCACTAGTTTCTGCTTTTGAAAAAACTCACTACCACCTCACTACCTTTTTATACTCAATTTCTCTCCCTCTCCACCCAATCTTATCAATATTTGCATCACATTAAACTACTATTTGCTTTACTGTCTATACCTCCCCAGAGAAAAAAGCTACTTGAGGGTGGGGCAATGTCCTTTGTATCTCAGTGGCCCCAAGGGCACCTAATAGTGTATTCACCTTGAGAAAGTCCTTAATACATTTTACCAACTGAACACATACAATGGTACAGCTACTCCTATACCACTATAGCATGTGGCACTGCTGCCATAATCGTAAAGGAAGAATCATAAACTATTATGGCAACAGTTCCACATATCCAAAGCTTAAATAAAGTAAGGAAACACTTTAAATTGTTGCAGTATGACTCATTGCTCATGAGAAACTGACTTATAATCAGAGAAGCAAAAAGCAAGCTTAAATCTGGAAATTAAAAGATCTCCAAGGGGGGCTATAAAGTTAAAGTCACAGGGCAAAATGGAGATCACTTAGGATACTGCTTAACCCTGTGGATCTCAATTTTTGTATTTCTCAACTCATTGGAGGGCAGTTGTTATGGTATGTGTCTAGATGTCCCCCTAACATCTCATACAGTCATAGGGGTCAGGCTTTTTTAGAAGTAACTGAATCTAGAGTTTGTGACTGATTCACAGTGCACTACCAGGATTAAGGGTGCTGAGATTAAGGATATGAGGATTAAGACTGGGTGATTGCTGGATCACTCCACTGATTGGATTGGCCCCACCCTATCCCCGCAGTCTGAATAAAAATAAAAGGGGCAGAAAGTGGCTTCTTTTGCCCTTT
Source organism: Dasyprocta punctata (assembly GCA_004363535.1). NCBI lineage: Eukaryota > Metazoa > Chordata > Mammalia > Rodentia > Dasyproctidae > Dasyprocta > Dasyprocta punctata. The sequence continues at coordinate 14,202 of RJWM01019886.1, read as the reverse complement.
TGCTCTTGTCGCTTTTGGTATCTTCTGCCACTGTGAATGGTTGCCTCTTTGTCATGACACCCTGACTTGGAGCCAGTTGATTACAGACTGAAACCTTTGCAGATTCTGAGCTAGATAAACCTTTCCTCCCTTAACTTGTAGGTATCAGGTATTTTGTCTCAGCAATGAGAAAAGTAACTGAGGTAGAATTTGGTATCAGAGAAGTGAAGTCATTGCAGTAACTATATCTGACCATGTTGTTCAAAAGTCTTTGGGAATGGCTTATAGGAAGACTTGAAAAGATTTGGAGATGTCTCCTGAAAGAGCAGAGCTGGAGCACCTTAACCTGTCCAGTGTGGGAGATTCTGGTCAGGGCTCAGAAGATCAGGCTCATAAGGTTTCTGATCGAAATAAGGACTGTACTGGGTACTGAACTCCAGATGATATGGGTTATGGCTTAGAAGAATGTTTGTCTGCATTTTGCTCATGTCCAGAGACTTTTCCTGAGACTAAGATTAAGGGTGGAGAACTAATTAAACCAGCAGGTGAAATTTCAAAGTATTCAAATATTGAGGTGATGGCATGGCTGTTGTTGGGGGGCATTTATCCAGATCTATGCTGATAAATAAGAGCAGAGTGCCCAGCAGAATGGTTTAAAATGTTGTGAGTTTGGCCAGAAGGGAAGATCCAGTAAAGCTGTGGACTGCAAAAATAGAGCATAGGTGATCTTCAATGCTGAGAAGAAACAGGAGAATTTAAAAAAATGGCCTGAAGGCATCACAAGAAGCAGCAAGTCTCCATCCTTTGCAGTCTCAAAACTGCAAAAGTGAAAGACTTCTCACTTTGAGGAGAAAGCCATGTTGCAGAACAGGGGCAGGCTAGAGAATTTGTTACCCAGAATTGGATTCAGAGTACTCATCGATCCAGGCACTTTGACTCCTAGAACCAAGAGAGAGGGAAGCCTGGCTACTGCTTCAGCTGACCACTGACCTTGGGTATCCACATGGCACTGGTTTTAGGTATATGCAGAATGCAAGAGATGTGGGGTTAAGAAGGCTTCCATCTAGATTTCAGAAGGCCTGGGAGGTCAGGCAGTGTGCCCCTGAGAGGGCAATGTGTGAAGCTGTGAGTGTGAAGCCAAAGGTGCAGTGTAGACCCCAGAAGTTTGGAAAAGCCAGGAACATGGATCATCCAAGGAAAGCTAAACAGAGGGAGCAGAGTGGGCCTAAGAGAGTAGCTGTGCTATAGAGGTGGAGCCACCCCAGCCGTTTGGAGCTCACAACTTGCTGCAGATTGCCTGGGATGATGCACATGGAACTGCAGGACTTAATGTTTGCCCTGCTGGATTTTGGACTTGCTTTGGTCCCATTCTTTTACACTCCCCTTTTACTCTTGTGACTTTTACTGTTTTCTGCCACTATGAACAGTTGCCCTCTGCCATGTGCCACTCTGCCTTATCAAGCCAGTTATGGACTAAAACCTCTATGAACTGTGAGATAAATAAATTTTTCCTTCCTTAATCTTGGGAGTCAGGTATTTTATCTTATCAATGAGAGACAGTAACTAAGACAGCAGTCTTACTGGAAATACAGATTCCCAGGCTATAGTTGAGTGTGTACTTACAGCACTTTAAGTAAACACCAGGGTATGAGCAGTTCCAATACCACTTATGCCCTAGCCTTTGCACTGATCTATGTATATACCCAATTTTTTTAAAGACAGGTTCTTGCTAAGTTTCTCAGATAAGACTCAAATTTGCAATCCTCCTGCCTCAGTCTTCCAGAGTATTTTTTCATTTTAAATGCCACTATAGAATTTTCATAAATTTAACTCACTATATTTTCCCCAAAATCCTCTTTTAAATCAGATTTTAGATAAACACATTCTTAAGAGTTCTATTTTCAAGAAAACCTTTACAAATTGTCATGTGTAAGAGAAGAGAATGCCAAACTTTTCTTTTCTGCTGGAGTCACCTCTTCAGATAGGAGACGCAAAATCAAATCCTAGATATAAATTCTAGCTTCTTAGAAGTTTGGACTTTCCTCTAGGTGATGCAAATAATGGAGATGAGGAAATTAATGACCCAACATTTCTCTGTGCTTTCATAAGTAATGTTGACTTCTATCTATTTTGGGGAAATCTTCGAGAGTTTCTCTACCTTCCCCTGTAGAAAGAATACACATTGAAGTTGGTCAGAGCATTTTCTATGTCTGTGATTTGACTTGTAAGAGAGGTTGGCTTTCTACATGGAAAATAATTTGGAGAAGTAAAGAAATAAGGACTATTTTTGAAAGACGAATGCTCCCTTTATCCTACTTTAAAAAATGAAGAGTTTGAAGCATGTCAGACTTTTGATTTACAGATTACAGTGGGATGTTATGAAAACTCAGAGAAGGCTCCTAATGATAAAGGACAATAATGTGATCAAATTGGTGAATTGCATAAAATCAGAGTGAAAAGCAGGTTGTGGCTCTGTCCCTGTTAGCAGACCCGAGATTCTCCTCTCTTGAGCCACAATAATAGTCATATCGTGACTGGTGATGCATTAGAAATAAACACCACTCTTCAAGGAAGAACTCGAAAAACAACCTAAGACTGAGGTTGACATGACCCAATCATTACCCTAATTATTTACATCCCAAGCTCCATTCACTGAGATCTTTTTTGAAGTGACAAAGGTCACTCTCTAAGTGCAGTGGCTTAGCTACCACACCTATTAGCCGAGAGCCCCTGGCGTTTCAACTTTAAGATGCCAGTGTGCTTCCCATCCTGTTTTTACACTTATCTGCAATGAAAAGGTGATCCCTCCAAGTGCTTTGGATTTGGTTGAATCAGATTTACTGTCTGGCTTCTCAACCTTATTCACGAGTACAATGTAATAGGAAAAGGCAAAGCTCTTTCAAGTCCCCATGGATTGCTGTGGCAAGGTGGTGAAAATTTTGTTTTCTTTACCACTTTCCGTTTCATAAGAGAAATAGTCTCAAGGAGAGGATTTCTAATGCAATTTTGTTAGATACAGTCCATTAAATATGTAGGACTGGATTTCCAAGCTGTGTCTGCAGCCCTGAGGGAGAACTCTCCCTTTGTCACAGAAGCCCAGGAGAAGTGTGCGGCTGTGCTGTTTTATGGATTAAAAATCTAGAAGAGAAGCTTTTTCCATTTTAAAGCCAGAAGGAGTTTTAGGGCTTTCACCTTTGCATGCCTACAGTTTACAGCCTTGTACTTCAAAGATTTTCATAGTACAACCTGAAGCTGAAGATGATATTTCTGCTAATGGTCAAGTCATGAGATAGGTACATAGATAGATAGATAGATAGATAGATAGATAGATAGATAACAGAGATCGATGGATAAATGGATGAATGGATGGATTATATAGATGATAGATATATAGATGACAGATAAATAGATAGGGATAGATGACAGAGATGGATGGATTAGATAGATGATAGAAATATAGATGATAGATACAGATAAATGACAGAGATGGGTGGATGGATGGGTGGGTTAGGTAGATGATAGATAAATAGATATAAAGAGATAGAAGACGGATGGATGGATGGATGGATTAGATAGATGATAGATAGATAGATAGATAGATAGATAGATAGACACATAGATATGAATTCAGGAGAATATAATCCATTATAGTGCATAACCAAAGAGTAACTGGGCAAATGCCATCTGGTTTTTCTGTTTTTGAACCTCTGAAGGGAGACAGGGTTAAAGTAAATATTGGCCTTAAAAGTTTGTAGTTTTATATTTGCTTGGAGACCTCTAACCCTTGGGCATTGTAACAAAAGGCCTAGTAAGTTAGGAACAACTCTAACCATGGTGATGTTTTTAAAAAAATGTCAAAAGTAGGAAATCAGAGAGCTGCTAGACTCCCCACAGTGTAGGAGAGGATGCAGAAAATAAACGACCATCTTGGGAGAGAGTGCAATGACTTCCAGAGTGCTAGGCCCTCCACACCTCAGCCCCAATATATTTTTCAACCTTTCTGAAATGAGGGAGATCTGCCAAAAGGCCACAGGGCCTTAGCAGACGTTAACACTTTCTAGCTCTTCAGTCCATTGGAATGCCTAATGTAAGACCGCTGGCTCTCAAAGTCACCACCGGCTCACACCCAAAGCCTGTGACTTCTCTATGTGATTAAGGCCAGGCAATTTCACTCCTCACTGCCTCTGTGTCCTCCTTGTTCATGTGGCTTATGACAACTAAACAATGAGACCAGAGTAATGGGTTTATGGGTTTAACATGGTGCCCTTCCACGTAGCAAGTCCCGATGGCATCCCACTGAAAATTGTTCTCATAGAACTGCTTGGTTAACTTACCTGTTAAGTGGACACCAATAACTCCTCTGGACATTCTGTGCGAACTTGAAGTGACTGCGGGTAGCCCCAGGTCTGATGTCATCACTGCCATTACCATCCTTGTTACCCCTTGTACAAGCATCTGTCTCTGATCCTGGTCACAACTATACTGTAGCTCCCTGGAGACAAGCGGGACATCTTAGGGGCACGCAGACTGTGCAGTTACCTGACACTCAGCATTTAAAGCAACTCATGCTTGATTTAATTCTCTGCTTTCACTGTGCTGAAATCCTTCATTTTCCCCTGGGCTCTACCAGTTACCTAGCTGGTCCTGACAACACGCACAGTTTCCATCCAGGCTCAGTTCTTTGTACAAAAAAGGGTTTGTATCTGATGTTGCTTGGATTGAATTGGCCGAGCCACCGATTAATAATAACAACATGGAATCCATTTCTTTGACAACCACTTTTGGGAATCAAAATTCTGCCTGAGATGATAAGTTATTTGGCCAATGCCAGAGTCAGGGATGACGATGTTCATTCCAGGTAGATTCTCGACACACAAAACTGGATGGAGTCTTGGTGGGCTTTCCATCCATAAATTCAGACTGAAAGATTTATTAAATGTTAACAATTACTTTTTGGAGCAAGTAAAAAGGTGTAAAAACTGTCAGCAAAATCACTTGGAAAAGGGTGGCTTCTAGTGTTTTCAATTTTGGCACAGTTAGCAACTGACTTTAAATAGTCTCTTGATCAACATGAAAAACCATTTCAAGAAAGGAAATGGTTATCATGCCATTACCATCACACATTGTACAAGTACCTATTATAAAACAAAGTCCTTTCTAACTAAGGTTTGCTGTTCTTAGACCTAAGTTTCTCTCACAGAAAAAAAAAAATCAAATACTATGATTCATGTCATCTTGGAATATTAATGAGATTGAAATAAGTTTTAAATTTTCTTTTCACTCATTAAGTTAGAACGTCAAAGTGCTAAAATATATACTTGTGCTTCAAAATAGACTGAAGTGGATAACTTAGAAAAAGATTTTTTTTTTTCAAAACTGTAACTTAAAGTAAAAGGACCTATTTGGAGAATTTTGAACCAATTGCAATGCAAAATTTGGTTAGACCTACACACATGTCTATATTCGTCATGCAGCTTTACTTGTCAAAAATATCTTGAAACTTGTACAGTCAGAGAAAGTATCAATAACATAAAATTTCACAGCCCCCTTTTAGAACTGTGGCCTTAACATTTTGTAGGGAAATAAAGCTTTGGTTAACCTTGGCTCTGGCAGACCTCATTAAAATAACAGCCTGTCAGTTTCAAGTTTAAAATAACAGGGTTGTCAGTTTTATATGCAGCGGAACAATCTACAATTTTATTCCCGGGGACGACTGTGGGAAGGGGCCCAAAGTGGGCAAAGATTGGACAACACTGCCACCTGGTGGCCAGAAGTGAACTTGCCTTCTAAATATCTACAAGCGACACTGGATAGGACCTTGAAGGAAAAGGCGAATGTGCAACTGGTGTGAGCAACATTTCAAGTCAACTTTTTGCCAGTGCTTGGTTAAAAATTCATGCACATGATCAGAACCAATATGCAATCTATAATCTTAAAATCATAGTAAATCAGTAAGAAACTTTCCTTCAGTAATCTGCATATTAATGGCTTGACACAGTTAATCTTTGAGTGAATGGATTCTTAAGAAAACAATGGAATCGAATAAAATTTTTCTGATGTTTTCCCTTCTAAAAGCTGCCACATAGCTGGTGACTTGTTACTTAAGCATCTTGGTGGAAATTCATCAACCTATTGATGTGTACTTTTATGTATTTTCCTGAATGATTGCTGTACTTCAGTAAAATAAATAAATGAGAAAAAAAAAAAACCCTGTCTGTAAGCAGAATATCAACAGATGTCACAAAATTGAATGTAGCATGTGCCTTTGCAAGTAAATGAAAGCCATTGGAGAAATTGCCTACATCCTAAACTGGCTTCTAATGTTACCTAACTTCAATTTAGTTCTTTGCTGATGCATTTAGGCAGCTGCCTGGGGGCTTAAAGTGGGAGGATGGGAGATGACATCAGAAAAAAATACGAGTTCTGTAGATTTGGAGGGTAACCTGCCATAAAATTCACATGGAGATACTGAACACTCTAATGAGCTAATACCTGCCTTCAAATCATTTGGACGATAATGCTCAGCCCCTCTCAATAGCATCCAGGCCCTCTCTGGATATGTTCCACTGTGTTCTCAGAACGATAGCTACCAGTCACATATGGCTACTGAGCACCAGAGATTTGTTATAGAGAACGTGCGCTGTAGGTGGAAAGCCCACACCATATTTTGAGGCTAATTCAATATGGCAGCCACTGGCCTCTTGGGCTACACAGCACTGGGAAGTCTGTAAACTGAATTGAGATGGCTTGTAAGAATACTGTATAATCCACACCAGATTTTTAAGGCTTCTCACTACAAAAAGAAAAAAGAAAAAAAAAAGAATGTAAAATATCTCGTTACAACTTTTTCATATTCATTCTATGATGAAACCATAATATGTTGGGTATGTTGGGTTAAATAAAATATATCATTAAAATGAACTTCAACTTACTTATTTAAAATGTGGCTACTAAAAACTACAAAATTATATATGTAGTTCCCATTTGTGGCTCACGTTATATTTGTAATGAATATTGTTGCCTTCAGCTGTCATTGCTTCCTTACCCAGAATGGCCATCATGTCATCTTTCAAAACTCTGTGATTTGTATTCTCAGGCATTTTTAAAACAGTTGTTGATCTTTTAGTTTGTTCAGTGTTTTCATTGTTTAAAGAGCATTTCCAATTCTAAGATCCAACCTAATTTTTATTTTAATTTTTTAATTTTTTTTGGTATCAAGGATCGGACTCATGACCTCACACTTGCCAGGAAGGCACTTATAACACTGAGCTATATCCCCAACCCTTCTCAGGCATATTTACTGGTGTCTTATTCTCTTGTTCCTAGAATTCCTTTAGGCCAAAATTACTGGCAATTAAACTCAAACCAATTCCTATCTAAACTCATGAGGGAAAAAACAGAACATTGTGTTGTATCATAAATATAATACGATAGATACAAAGTAGCATTTATTACGCCCCACACAGTCCAAGTCTGCATAGCTGAGTGCAAATCAAATCACATATACCCAAAGAGATTTATATGCATTTCGTTTCCCATTCCCTACAAGATTTAAGTCTACCCCATCAGTGTTCCCTTTCCCACCACAGCTAAAAATGGGAGGATCTCTGACATCTCTGCACCTTAAAGGAGATTAAGAGTTCCCACACAGGTTACCAGATGCTTAGGATACAAAGGTGAGAGTCAAGTACAATTACATCACTTGGGTCTAATCGTAAGAGGAGTAGACAGCACTCCCTGGTTGCTGCCCCATGGGGTAAATTGGATCTTTAAAGTAACCAGATGGCTCCCAGGAGCAGGTAATTTACCTCACAGGGGTAAGAACTTGATTTCCAAGGAAGAGTGCAGTTTAGTCACCCTATGCCATCTGTCCCTGTGGTGATATTGCTACCCATTAAGGGCTTCCAGTTCCAAGTACCTTAGCAATATATTAACTTACTAATGTTTCTTAAATCTTTGAGAAGGTAACGTTTAAGATAGGAGGGCATTTCTTCTCCATTTAGAAAACCAATTCATAGTGAGATTATTCAGCTTCAACAAAGTCACAGTTGAAACACACATATCTCTGGGCACTGTATACCTGTTTCTCTCCATTATTAAAGAACTTTTGATACTCAGGTTCCTCTGTGAAGAAAAACTCTTCGAGTTCTTCTATGCATAGGGGGCTGCTTGACCTTCAGGATCTAGTTCAACTGCCACTTCTTCCTTGAAGCTTTCCTCCACTCCACTTCCGCCTTCATAATGAAATATTTGCTGTACTCCTCACACCCTACAACCCCTACACATAGGAGTCACTTACCACACTTATTTGTATGCATAGATGTTTGCTCCATTGAGTGGTAAGTTCACTGATGGCAAGAGCAGTCATTTCCCCAGGAAATAAGAAGGTTTATATTGCTCCTTCCAGTGACAGTCAATCTATTTTTCAGGTAACTACATCTAGAATTTACACTTCACTTGGAAAATCAAAATGCACCCTTCTGATTACTCTGTTTCATTCGCCCACTCGTCCACTATCTAAATGAGTACTCCTATACCCTAGACCTTGTGCACAGAGAGGGAACGCATGTCTCCTGCACGGTGGTGAATACAAAGGTCGGGGTCCTGCCCCTGCATTGCTTGCAGGCTAGGAGGGAAGACCCAGAATTCCAATAGATGGGGAAGTGTTTATGGCAGGAAAGACCAAAAGGGTCCCTGTGAACTTGTACTCTGTGGGGCAATGGAAGTGTCTCCAAAGGCCAAAGGAGGAGCCCTGGTAGAAAGATAATCAAGTTGACACTCATAGAAAGAGTTATCCATTAAATTCTACTCTTCTCTTATCCTGTGTAGTCTCCATGTTACAGTTAGAGGTCATAAACATCCTGGGGGCCCCATGACTTACTCAGGTGCTTTTGCTAACGTCTCATCCTATTTTTTTCCATGACTCCTTTAAGCCCAAATCACTGGCAATGAAATTTAAACTAATCCCCAGTTAAACCCATGAAGGAAAAATCAGAACACTGTATTACAACACAAATTGTCTTAGTTACTTGAGGAAGGAGAGGTTTATCTTGGTTCACAGTTTGTAGAGGTTTCAATCCACAGTCAGCTGGCTCCAAGGCAGGGTGGCATGGCAGAGAGGCATCGCAGAGGAGAAGCTCATAGCTTGGTGGCAGGAAACAGAGAGAGAGACAGACAGACAGACAGAGACAGAAACAGACAGATGAACAGACAGACAAAGGGAGGAGAAGGGAAAATAGTTTCTTCCAGGCCACGCCCCCAGTGGCCCACTTCCTCCAACCAGGTTTCATCTTCCAGCATCAGGTTTAGCTATAGATTCATCAGCGTGAAGTTCTTCATGGTTTGAAAAATAGATTCCCTCTGTTTCCTGGTGTAGGCAGCGGGATCACAGTAGTTGTGATTCTGTTAAGCTCCCCTGATCCAATCAACTCTCAAAGCCCTGTCTACGAGTATGCGAGGCTGTTGGAAGGACATCTTGACATAAACCACAACATAAATATAATGCAATAGATGCAGAATTAGCATTTATTATGCAGTACACAGCACAAGTCTAGCTGGTTAAATTATAAATCCAATCACATATGTCCCAAAGAGATTTATATGCTTTTTATTGCCCATTCTATAAAAGGTTTAGGACAGCCCATATCTACCCTAAATGGCTTTAGAATTTAGATAGATTTGTTTTTTAACTACCATTTGCTGAATAGCTTTCTCTACTGTATCTAAACTACTTTTCTGGTGTGTATTCATCTTTGTGGGGGCTTTTCCTCTTGGATCATGTTCATAAAATCTTATTAGGAAAAACCCGTTTGATCGCACTACTCTCTGTTGAACAAATACAGTTTCTTGTTTTCTGATAGATTCCAAATATCTGTATTTGCCTCAGAGAGAAAGATCAGAACATACGCCTCTTTCTCAGCTTTGGTGTGGAAATAGAATAAAGCTCCAAACATTCAGAATTAATTGATGAATTACTAAACGCTGAGGAATGACGAGAAACGCTTCGCAATACTCCTTCCCCTTTTCTTGAATTAGCAAGTGTATTTGTAACATCCTGGATTTCATTTCCTGAAGATGGGATTTTCATGCTTTCAGAGTAACTTCATGTGGCTATGTGCTTAACAAAATCACTGCATTTTGCCCACCATATGTGGAAAAACAGATTGGGTCTCTTATTTTGAATTTTCTAGGTATCGGCAAAATCCCCATGAAGGGATTGGACACTGGAAGTGATATCTGGCAAAGAATCAGTAATTTTCTGAAAAAACTAGATGTTCAGAACAACCAAACATTTTTTCATATTGGCAGAATTAAGAGCCAAGGATATAGCTCAATGGCACAGCACCTCCCTGGCAAGCGCAAGGTCCTGTGTTCAAGTTCCAGTACCAAAAAGAAAAAAGAAAAAGAAAAAGAAAAAGAAATTGGCAAAATTAGGCTATAAACTCTCCCTGGCAACTTTCAATATTAAGTGCTAATTTCTATATTAATAATATTCAAAGAGTTCAGCCCCCACAGTATTACCATATTCTCATTGGTTGCATCAGGAAATAGAGGAAATCTGCTTTTCAAACCATGAAGAACTTCCCAGAGGTTGCACAGTATAATCATGACAGAATGAACAGTGGTGGGAGCAGAGGTCATTTTCAAATGTCTAAACTGCTTAGTGTGGTTTATAGAAGTGCTGGACAGATTGAATGCATTGTCTTCACTTGAGACTATACCTGGGACAACCCTATCCCGTATATCTAACCCTATCTCTGCAGGTCTAACAGCCTAATTTAGATTTGGCATTTGCCACAATTCCTAATCTAGACCAGGGCAGCTTTGCTACCAAGGATAGAGCCGGTCTCCAAAGCAAAAAGCAAGAAATCTAAGATCACATACAACCAAGGTCAGAAAGGACTCACAGGGGAAGGGCAGAGAAACCAGAATTGGCTCTTGGAACCTGAGACCAGCAATGGATCAGGAAGGAACAGAGCAAAGCAAGAGATAAAGTCGGCCCATCATCTCGGTGACAGTCACTGGGAGAGGAAGGAGGCTGCTCTTCCACTATCTGATCAGCCTGCCCATGGAGATCCCAGAATTGCCCAGAGAGGGGAGGTGACTTGCTGCAGGTCAAGCAGCAAAGCCCGAGTTCCCCTTCGTTAGACACAGAGATCTGTCACAGGATACCTTTAAAGGGAGTCTAGGTGAGTCTCTGTCAAGAACTCTAGAAGCTTTGGATAGTGGGAATTCTGCTGAACTTCACAATTCCAAGATTCAGTGAAAAAACCATTCCATAATGCCACGCATATATTTTACTTGAGAAATAAATCGTATCCCTATCAAAGCACCCACTGCAAAAGATTTCATATGGATTTCCACCAAACAAATGACTTCCTACCTTCTCTTCACTACTGAATTTTATAGATATTAGTTTGGTGTCAGACTGTGTCATCTCTTGAGGATGGGAATATTACTTCACTTACTTGCCTAAAATACAACACTACAAGGAATGAGGCACAATTAGAACTTTAGATACAAGCATGAAGTTTTGAAAGTTTGTTGTTGTTGTTGTTAAATGGGCTGCAAAAAAAAATTATAATAATCTGACCTGAGCAGCATGCAAAGATATTTCTGATGCTTCCTGATTTCACTTCAAGGACCATTATTTTGCCAAATAAAGGATCCCATCTGTCTTCTCAAGGTCATGCCCTTCACGAAGTGTAATCATCTAGCCAAGAAACTCCAAACCTGAAGCCAGAGGGGATAATTCAGACTCTAAATTTTTCATCCAATTCCCAATCCCCTGAGAAACTCGACAAAACAAAGCATTGTCTTTTTGAAATTTCAAAGATTCTCTTGCTTCCTACTGGGTTTTTTATCCTTCCTACTTTTTCCTACAAAATGCGTGAGTGTTTGTCTCCTTAGGGAGTAATGTTAAAAGTGCCATACCACAGGGGGAAAAATATGTCACACGGAAATAGACTAGAGGTTGTGATTGAATTCCCTGGGAATGTGTGACAAAGCCCAGAATGTGGAGCTGTTTTTAGGTTGCATAGAGATTCGAGGACTCAGTGGAATCCTGGGTGTATTATGAGGGCAAAAATCTGCTTTAGGTTCACTGACAGACTGGAATCCAGAGAACCTGCTGTCATCCACCAGACTTATTTAGAAGTTTCCTGAAAGAAAACATGTTACAAGCGATTTTTCTACCAAGTATTGCAAAACTTATCCAAACATTATAGACAGGGACAGTGGAAGTTATACAAAACAACACCGAAGAGTTTCACAGACTCAAAATAAATGTGAGACTGATGTTCTATGAGGAGAGTACCAAAAGCCATTGTCAGAAGACCTGGGTTTGAGTCCAGGGTTCAGTATGAATGGAGCAAGCAGACTAAGCATATCTCATGCTTTCAGTTTTTTAATGAGTTATGAGCTATTAATAACCCCTAATATTAGAATATATTAGAGTAACATTTTAAAAAACTAGGGAGATTAAAATTATGGATGTTTGGCAGAAAAAATAGTATTCTATGTGAGACTCTGAAATGTTAAATACTCGCTCCAGATCGTATGTAGCTCCAAGTGAGTGAAAAAGGTTGTGAACTGGTCCATTCCTAGGTCTTATCGATGCCAGAAGGAACCCTATAATAGCAGGTGAGACTTGAATAATCCTGGAAGCTCCCAGTGAGTTGAATAACCTGGTGCTGTAAGAAAACAGTTTTCTGCTGTAGAGCAAAGCTGGATGAGGTCACTGTCTCCAAAATGGGATTACTGAATTCTTGGGTTGCAGGTGGTTTTATGTACCATGAATTTCCTTGAATCTGCACAAGTATAGAGGTCTTATCCAGGAGGCAAACACGGGCTGCCTTTGTTGCTTTAAACAGATTGTTTTCCAAAGCTAACAAATGACCTTCAGCCTATAAAATATTCACATCATTTCCCCCCATATCTATTATTTAGTGTATATAGCCCTTTAAATATTAATCACCTTTTTTTTCTAAAGATATGGTATATATTATTTACATCTGATTACATTATGTTTTAATACAGATAAAATAAGCACACTGGGATCTTTGTGAAGTCATGAGCAAATGGGGCGCAGTGCTAGGGTCACACACAGGTATCCAAGGAAGCGATTTCCAGTCCAGGGGTACCTGGAGGGGACGGCAAGTGGCTCTCTCACAGTGGCTGCCTAGGAAAGACCCACAGGAGGCAAAGGGCCCAGCGTAAACAGACTTTGGGCTACAGGTGGATGGATACGCAGGGCAAACTTCTTGTAGGAGAAAGTCAAACAGGTCCCATCAAGCAATGCACACAGGAGACAACGGTATTAACAGAATCCAAAACACACCAAATAAGAATTCAGCAAGTCACTTATCTAGAAAACCAAAGGAAGATATTGGAAAGATGCGTTTTTAAGGACTTCAAAGACTATTTAAGATAGATTCACTCCCTCTTCGGTTAGAGTCTCATGTTTTTCCCCAAGCCAAGGCTGCCTTTGAGGTCTCTGAGGCTCTTCCGTTAGACCTGTAATAAATGACTCCTGGGAAGATATTTGAGATGACAGAAGCTTGGAATCCTAATTAGAGAGCTGGCGTGATCGTCTGAGATCACTCTTGCTTTGCAGGTAACCAGGTCAAGGGAACGCACTTATTTTCTAAAGACCTGACTGAATTCGTGCATGTCTTCCTTATTCCCTGAAGGGAAGCCCAGATGGCAGTAGCTGGCACATAATCAATAATTTTTGAAATCTTACTTCCCTTAGAAGATAATCAGCAATGCTGATCATGTATGTATTCACTCAGCAAATATTTATTAAGCACCCGGTGCACACAAAGCACTGTTTGCCAAGTCTCGGCTGCAGAGTAGGTCTCCCTGGGAGTCATCACTATGCAGTTACTCCTTAGCAAAACAAGTGACTCCAGATCGGCTGAAAGCAATGACATTTCATGGGTAAACTCATCCAGTTCTTGGAGGTAAAAACTTGGAAGGACACGATGCCTTTCTTTGTTTTTAATCCCTCTGGATAGAATTACTAATTATCCTGCTTCCTAAGCATTCCCATGACAGAGTTGAGCAGTTACAAAGAGCAAATATCAGCAAAGCTTAGGTGGAAACATGGTATTTCCCAAAAAGGAAATTCCCAGACCAAGTGATACCAGTCCTCCCACAGCCCTTTGCTTGTCCATGACTGTAACAATTGCTCGGTAGCTGTTTGCCCCCACCAGACAGCAC
>RJWM01019885.1:0-38169 GCA_004363535.1 Dasyprocta punctata | reverse complement strand
TGCTATGTACTTTGAGGATCTAATCCAGGGTCTCCTGCATGCTATGCAAGTGCTATACCATTGAATTACACTCCCATGAACATAGCTTTGTGTGTCTGTATGTGGGAGCAGGTACTGGAGGTTGAAACCAGGGCATTTGCACTGGGCTACACCCTCAGCCCCCTTTGCTTTTTATTTTGAGACAGGGTCTCTTTAAGACATTAAGTTGCCCAGGTTGGGCTTGAACTTGTGATCCTCCTGCATCAGCCTTCCACGGAGCTGGGATTACAGATGTGCACCACCATGCCCAGCTCACTTTATCTTCAACCTACCCTGGCCAGCTTTCCTTGCCACCAGGCCGCCGGAACTGCTCTCATCATGGCACGGTCACTGCCTCTGTTCCTCTGCAAAACCCGCCGGCCGTCCTTAGTCCAGATCTTACTGCGTCAGCCACTTTGACCCAGAGGGGCGCTCCCTTCCTCTTCTCCTTCAGGTCCCCTCGACCTCCCTGAACCTCTCATCTGATTATCTTTTCCCAGAAGAGTTGGAGTGTTCAAGGACTCCTTTCTCACTCTGTCTCTATCTCTATCTCTGTCTCTCTGTCTGCCTGTCTGTCTCCCTTCTATCTACCTCTCGGAATTGAACCGAGGCCTTTGTACTGAGCTACTTCCCTATCCCTTGTGATTTTGAGACAGGCTCTCACTAAATCACTGAGTTGCTGAGGCTGAATTGAATCTGCAGTCCTCCTGCCTCAGCCTCCCAGAGTGCTGGGATGACAGGTGTATGCCACCATGCCCAGTTTAATGATTTAATTCTGAACTATTGTTATTTACTTCCTTAGCAATCTCACCTCTGCCACACTTCTGAATGCCATGTCATAGGCAGTGTGTAACTCCCATATTAATATTCCAGCACGGAGATTGGCCCTGAACCAAAGGCCTCTCTCCTTGTCTGCTAGAGCAGTCAGACACCTCACCCTTAAAGTGCTCCTGTCTGCTCTCCTGTGGTCTCTCCCAGGGAAGCTAATGGCGTCTCTGTCCTCCTTGCTCTCCAAAAGAAAATTGGCCTCATCCTCAACTCTGTTTCTTTTCATGCCCCATATGGAACCTGCCAGCAGTTGTTCGGGGGCGTACTTTGAAAATGTATGTTTGAACCTCAGTGACCATGTCTCATCCTCTGTTCTGTTGCTGTCCTGGTCTAAGATACTGTCACATCCTGCAGCAGCCTCAGGACTTCTAATTGGGCTCCTTTTGCATCTTCGCCTACTGTCAGTACAGACGCTCCCTGACTTACCGTGGGGTCATGTCCAGCAAACCATCACGAGCCAGAGATACGAGAAGAGGAAATGGGTTCCGTACACCAGCCTCCTGAGCATCCTGGCATGGCGCGCGGCCCCGCATCCTGTGATCCCGGGGCAGCTGACTGCACCCCTGTGATCCTGGGGCTGTGGCCCCCGTGCTGCCTGGCATCTGCAGAGTACGTTGGACTGCACAGTGCCAGCCCAAGAAAGATCCAAATTCAAAATTGCATCTATGGTTTCTACTCAGTGCCTGTTTTTCCAGCATCATCATACAGTCAAGCTATTTTTTAGTTGGAAACGGTATGCTCTGAAGAAAGCAACTAGAGCTTTCCTCTTAAAACTTTAAATCTGTTCCTGTCTTCCATTTAAAACTTCTGATTAACCTCCTGTTTCAGAGTAAAGGTCAGAATCCCCCCTCATGGCCTCGAAGGCACTGTCCCCGCCCTCCCTCTCTGACCTCGCCCCCACCTCTTCCTCCACTTCCACTCCACCTTCCTCCTTGTCCCTGGGGACCTGGCAAGCATGCTCCCTCTGCTGGGGACACTTCGCTCCCAGGTGCTTTGTGACTTGGCTGCTTAGCTCCTTCAACTCTGCTGACACGGTCCCTACCCAGTGACACGGTCCTGGTGGTGCGCCTCGGATTTCTGTGGTTCCCATCCCCACTCACTGCCCCTCTCCCTGGTCTCTTTTCCTAGCACTTTTACTTATTTTACGGATTGTCTGCCTCACCACCGTAAGCCCCATGGAGACAGCAGCTGGAATGGTGCCTGGCGCATACAGCGCGCTGTCCACTATCTCTCCAGTGAATCATCCTTGCCCTGGCATTAACCCCCTGGGAAGAGCCTGCTGGTCATTCATTATCTTATGTTTGTCACCAGTGCATGTCAGCGTTGTCAGCAACTAACACCCAGCTCTGCAGTGTGCCAGGAACACAAAGGTGAGCGAGAGCGTTCTGGTGCGCAGAGCTTGCCCTCTGACTAAACAAAACCCAGAGTCATACTGCCCGTAAGCGCTGCTTTCCCCCTTCCCTGTGCAAGTCGATTGTGTTTTTTATCCATGCCCTTAGATGTCCGTTATGAAAGATGTAACCGTTCACAACGAACAAGAGAAGTGTTTCACCTTTCAGACCTAGAGATTTACAATGAAAGAGAAGTTTCACATTTGTTTGCCCAGTGGCTCCCCTTCCTCCCACACACAAACCTGCGCTGTAAGATGCAGCAGCCGCAGAATGTGTCCGGGACAGGCCTGGGGGAAAGGCTCTTACCGAGAGACAGCGTGCGTGGACCAGGGTTACCTTTGGAGAGCCAGACCCAGGAGGACGAAAGGACGGGGTCAGAGTGCAGAGGGACCGCTGGAGCTGGGTGCAGAGTGTTAACAGGATGCATTTTTCTTGGTCCCTGAGAAAGGGCCCAGTCGCCCATGGGTGGAGTGAGAAACCTTGCCCAAACTCAGAATCAGCCTTTTGTAGGATGAGTCAGTTGTTTATAAGATACATATATTTTAAATTTTTAATTGTGGTAAAATATATATAGCATAAAATTTGCCATCCTAACAGTTTTAAGTGTGCAGTTCAATAGTGAGTGTCAAGTATGTCCACACTGTTATTCAGCCAATCACCAGAACCTTTTCATCTTGCGGGAGTGAAACTCTGTGCCCGTTCCCGCTCCCCTCAGCTCCCAGCACCCACCACCCTACATCCCGTCTATGAACTTGAGGTTTCTGCAGTAGGTCCTTCACAGGAGTAGAAGCATACAGTTTGTTTCATGTAGCATCGTGTCCTCAAGGCTTACCCACGTGATGGCGTGTCTCCTTCCTTTAAGGGCTGAGCAGCTTAGCGTTTATTCTTAGAATGCGAGGTGCTGCATGTATATGGTTGTTCCTTGCACCTGTACTCAAAAGTGACCTCACATTATGTCAAGTGTGATACCTTATTCCTTTTCTACTCAACCACATTGAAATATTACTGCTATACATTTGTGCAGTGGTTGATTTTCAAAGCATGTTCACATTTATTATTGTTACTATTATTATTACTATTACTGTTTCGCAGTATGGGGGTTAGAACCCAGGGCTCACGCATGCCAAGCAGGTGCCCTACCACTGAGCTGCATTCCAGGCCACACACTAGCAGTTTTATTGGGATCTCATTCAGTCATTTAAAGTATGGTTTAAAAGTACAGTTCATTTAAAGTATAGTAAAAGTCTATGTAGTATATACAATTGTATATCCTTCACCACAGTCAATTTTACAGCATTCATATCATCTCATGCTTAAATCTGTTAGCTATCTCTTCTCGTCTGTTCCTCACCCACCCCTGGGAAACTGCTAATCTGCTTTTTGTCTCCATGGATTTGCCTATTCTGGAGATTTCATGTAAATGGAGTCATATAATATGTAGACCTTTGTGATTGACTTCTTTTACTTAGCATGATGCTTTCAGCATTCATCCATGAAGTGTGTATCAGTTATGGGTGGATAACTTGGTTGTAGGACTACACAATTTTATCCATTCCTTCATTAGTGCAACATTTGTGTTTCCATATACAATCATGTACAGGATGTTTTTTGTAGATGTATTTTCATTTCTTATGGGACAAACCTAGGAGTGGAATCATTGCTGCATACATTCATTTGAAGTAGAATGAATACTAGTTTTATTTTATTTTTTTACTTTTTATTATTTTTTTTGGTACTGGGGATCAAACTCACAACCTCGCACCTGCCAGGCAGGCACTTAGGCCACTGAGCTAAATCCCCAGCCCTGAACACTAGTTTTAAATTTAATGAAAATTGTGAGTGTGTTAGTAAGCAGTCCGCATATACTTCCTCACCCAGCTTTCCCTATTGTTAACTGTCTTACTTTCTCATTGGTGGGACAAAATACCCAACACCCACAAGTTAAAGGAGGAAAAGTTTATTTTAGCTCACAGTTTATAGAGGTTTCAGTCCATAGTAAGCTGGCTCCAAGGTAGGGCAGCATGGCAGAAGGACTTGGCAGAGGAGAAACAGTCCATGGCAGGGCAGACAGGAAGCAGCAAGCCTTCCTTCTCTTTTTATTTCATCTACCTGCAAGCCTATTGGTTGGTGTCACCCACACCCAGAACTATGCTAAACCAATCAGTAGAGTAGTATCATGCACCAATGGTCCCATCACTCCCAAAAGCCCCACCCGTGTGCACATAAGGCCTTGGGGGAACATTAATATCCTATATTGGTATAGTGTAATTTCTTATAATTAATGAACTAATAAATCACCTGTTGATAACATTGTTCATTACAGATTAATAATATTGACACCTGGCAAGCGTGAAGTTGTGAGTTTGATTCCTGGCACCAAAAAAAAAAAAAAAAAATTAACTATTGAAGAACCAATATGTTGTGATTCTGATTTCCTTCATTTTTACTCAGTGTTCATTTTCTGTGCTAGGATCCGATCCAGGATACCACGTTACATTTGTTTGTCACTTTTTTTCTTTTTAAAATTTTTTATTTTATTTTATTTTTTATTAGTGCATATTTGTAGTCCATAATATTTACATTCCTTCTGGGCATTGGTGCATGTGCATAACATAGCTTGATTCCTTTTTTCACCCCCCATCTGTTGATCTCATTTCCCTTTTAGGAAGATCTACCTCCCTACTTCCTATCAGCTGTCTTTTACTTTGCTCTTTATATTTTGGGTTTCTCATTTAAGAAAAGTCATGTGATACTTAAACCCTGTGTTATTTCACTTAACATTATGGGGCCAAGGGGCATCTGCTTTCCTATTAATGACTCAAGTGTATTTTTCTTTATGGCAGAGTAGTACTCCATTGTATCTAAATATCACATTTTCTATCTATTCATCTGTTGATGGACATGGAAGCCACTTCTAAGATTTAGCTATTATTAATTGTGCTGATATAAACATGGATATGCATTTATCTATATGATACCTTTAATTCTCCTGGGAAGATACTTAGAAGGGGAATAGCTGGGTCAAATGGAATTTCTAGTTTAAGTTTTTGAGGAAACTCCATACTGGTTTCCATAGTGGTTGTACAACTTTACATTCCCATTAACAGGGTACAATGGTTCCTCCCCACCACCACCAGCATTTGTTATTTGATTTCTTGAAGCTGGCCATTCTTTCTGAGGTAAATTGGAATCTCAGGGATGTTTTAATTTGCATTTCTCTAGTGGCCAGTGGTATTGGGCACTTCTTCATATATTTATTGGCCAGTTTTACTTCTTCTGTGAAGTGTATATTCATTTCACTTGCTCATATTTTGATTATTTTATTTTGGGGGTTCTAATTTTTTGGGGAGGGGTTCTAATTTTTATGACTTCTTCATATGTTCTCGATGTTAGTCCTCTATCAGGAGTAGCTGGCAATTTTTCTTTTCCTCATTCTTTTTTTTTTTTTTTTTGTGGCACCGGGGATCAAACTCACAACCTCACACCTGCCAGACAGGCACTTAAGCTGCTGAACCAAACTCCCAGCCCTGGTTTCTTGAGGCAGGGTTGCACTATGTGGCTCAGGCCGGCCTAGTGCTCGCGTTGTAGCCCAGGCCGGCCTCGAACTCACAATGCTCCTCCTACCTCAGCCTCCCGAGTGCTGGCATTAAAGGCATGCGCCACCACGCCAGGTTTTTTTTTCTCATTCTGTAGGTTGGTTGTTTCCTTTGCTGTGCAGAACTTTTTTATTTTCTTGCTGATGATTTTCACATCTAATTTGGTTGAAATCTGTCTGGATTTGGAATAAGGACAATGACAGCTTCCAGGAATGCCTTTGGGAGCTCACTTTCCCTTTCAAGTTCGTTAAAAGCCTTGAGGGGTACTGTTGTTAGAACTTCCCTAAAATTTTTGTAGAATTTAGCAGAGAACCCATTTGGACCTAGACTTTTCTTGGTTGGTAGTTTTTTTTTTATGATTGCTTCAATTGTATGCACTGTTACTGGATTATTCAGGGTTTTTAAAGCTTCTCATTTCAGTTTTGGTACTTAATATGAAATCTTACCTGTTTATTACAAATTCTTCAGTTTATTGGTATACAGTTTTGTGAAGTAGTTGCTAATTATCTTTTTGATTTCTGCAGTGTCCATTACGATTTTACATTTTTTCATTTTTAATTACACTGATTTGGGTCTTTTCTCTACTTTTTTGGGTTAGATTGGCTAAAGATTTTTGTTTTGTTTATTCTTTTGAAGACTGAAGTCTTCAATGAATAAAGTCTTTGTATTTTTTTCAATCTTAATTTCATTGATTTCTGCCTGTATGTTTATAATTTCCTTTCTTGTACTAGCTTTGGGTTTGGATTGTTCTTGTTTTTCTAGGGCTTGAGGTGCATCGTTTATTTATTTGGACTTGCTCAGTTTTTGTGATGTGGGCATTCACAGCTATAAACTTCCCTCTTAGGGCTGCTTTCATTGTGTCCATTCATTCTGGTATGTTGTACTGGACTTACTGATTAGTTATAGAAACTCTCTTTCAAAAAATTTTCTCTGTAACCCCTTGTTTATTTAAGAATGTATCATTTAGTTTCCATGCATTTGCATAATTTCTGGGCTTTTTTTGTCATTGATTTCTAGTATTGTGCTATGATCTGATAATATGCATGGTATAATTTTAGTTCTTTTACATTTATTTGAGCTTGCTTCTTTGGCTACCATGTTATCTATTTGGAGAAGGTTTCAGGTGCTACTAAGAAGACTATGTATTGTGTTGTTCGTGAGTAGAACACTACTCTGTAGATATTTATTAAGTCCATTTGTTTGAAGGTTTTGTTTACCTCTGATATTTCTTTGTTGTTTGTTTTTGTCTAGTTAGTCTGGCTATTTGTAATAGTGGGGTATTGAAGTTCCCCACTATAATTATGTTTATGCTCATCTAGTCTTTTATGTCTAGTAGTAGTTGTTTTATAAAGTTGGGTGTGCCATTGTTCAGTGGATATATGTTAATAATTGTTATCTCTTCATGTTGGACTTTTCCTTTAACCAACAGGTAATGACCTTCTTTGCCTATTTTGATCAATTTTGACTTAAAGTCCACTTTGTCTGAACATAGCATAGCTACATCTGCTTTTTTTCATGTTCTGTTGCATGGAATACTGTTTCCCTCCTTGATTTTTAGTTCATGTGTATATTTTTTGATTAAATGTGTTTCTGGTATACCATACTATTAGATTTTGTTTCTTGATGAATTCTGCCAGTCTGTGTCTTCTGATTGTGGAATTGAGACCCATTCACGTTGAGAGTTATTATCAACAGGTATTGCCTTATTCCTGTCATTGCCATATTTTCCTGTTGCTGATTCCCTATCTTTTCCTTCCACTTCACTGTTCACCCTACCTGGTGTCTTCATCCTATCAGACCTTTTGTCATTGCTAGCTTCACTGTTTCTTTCTAGGGTATCCTTGAGAATTTTTTGGAGTGCTGGTTTGGTGGTCATGAAATTTTTTAGGTGGCCTTTATCATAAATGTCTTATTTCTCTATGAATTTTGAAAGTTTTTAGGAGGTATCAACTGGAGTTGGAGATTATTTTATTTTAGGGCTTGAAGCTCCTCACTCCTTCATCTCCTGGCCTTTAAGGAGTGAGTTGAAAAGTCTGCTGTAATTGTAGTGGGTTGTCCTCTATAAGTGATTTGTTGCTTTTTTCTAACCACTGTCAAGATTCTGTCCTTCAAAGGGGCCAAACATATTCATTGGAAGAAAGATAGCCTCTTTAATAGATGGTGCTGGAAAAACTGGCTTTCCACATGCCAAAGACTAAAACTAGACCCATGTCTATCACCACTAAACAAAAATGGAAATGGATCAAAGATCTAATTAAAATAGAAACACTAAATCTGCTGGAAGAGAGAATAGGATGAACTTTCGAAAACATAGTTATAGGTGAAGATTTCGTGAACAAAACTCCAATCAACAATAGAAAGAATCAACAAGTGGGATCTCATCTTATTTAAAAAGTGTTTGTATGCAAAAGAAATCACCAGCAGAGTGCAAAGACAACCCACAGAGCAGGAGAAAATTTTAGCCAGTTGTCCCTCAGACGAAGGGCTAATATCTAGAACTTGTAAAGAACTGAAAAGGATCAGAGTCCCCAAATTTAAACACCCAATCCAAAAATGGACATCTGAGATGAATATACACTTCTCAGATGAAGAAATACAAATGACAAGTAAATATATGAAAAAATATTCAATATCACTGGTTATTTCAGAGATGCAAATTGAAACAATGCCGAGATTCAATCTCACTCCAGAAAGAATGGCTATTATCAAGAAATCAACCAATAACAAATGCTGGAGGATCTGTGGGGAAAAAGGAACCCTTCTCCACTGTTGGTGGGAATGTAGACTGGTGCAACCTCTATGGAAATCAGTGTGGAGATCCTCAGAAAACTAGAACTAGAGGTCCCATTCGATCCAGCTATTTCCCTTCTCAGTATCTTCCCAAAAGAATTAAAAATATCATACCACAGTGATACATGTGCACCCATGTTTATAGCAGCACAGTTTGTAATAGCTAAATCTTGGGAACAACCCAGAGACCCATCAACTGAGGAATGGATAAAAAAGGTGTGTTTTTCAAATATATAATGGAGTAATAGCCATAAAGAAGGATACACTTGAGACTGCACTCTTAAGTGAAATAAATCAGACACACATGTGTATATCTCAGTGTCTCCCTGATATGGAAAACTGAAAGAGTAAATAAGGATGAAAAGGTACAGTAGATATTGTGAAACAGGAAGAAATTGTTCAGAAAGAAAGAGGAACTAGGGAGCGGGGAGGGAAGGAAGGGAAAAAGAAGAAATGATAAAAGAAAGATAAAATGGAAACAGTTTTGTAAATAAGGTGGAGAAGAGGGGTTTGAAGAGAGGAGGGTTGGGGAAAAAGAGGAATCAAGATGCATCATACACAGGTACAAATTCCTTACAATGAATATGATCATCATGCTTATATATTGTACCAATAAACTTAATTTTTTTAAAAAATCCAAAAATATAACACAGAAAAACAAAAAGAGACTGTGTTTGAGTTGGACTTCCAGGATTTTGACTTACAGTGTATCATGGAGAAGTTTGTTTTTGAATGTGCCTATTTGGGGTTCTGTATGCCTCATATATCTGTATGTTAAATTCTTTTTCCCCATTTGGAAAGTTTTCTGCTATTATTTGAGTAAATAGCTTTTTTTAATGCCCTGTGTGCTATCTTCTATTTTTTACTAATCCTAGTTAATCTTGGGTTAGTCTTCATTGTGACATCTGGGAGCTGCCAGATGTATCTTTTCATGTTCTCTTGTTGTTTTTAAGGTATGAATTGGTCACCGACAACATCCCTGTTCTCTAGTTCTGATGCTTTGTCCTCACACTGGTCACCTCTGCTGCCTATGCTGTCAGGAGCATTTTTAATCTCCTGAATTTCTGTTTGGAGCCTTATTATGGATCCTGATTCTTTTCTATGCTCTCACGTATATTTTGAATTATTTTATTTAATTTTTTCTATTTTTCTATTAGTGTCTCTTTTAGATTCACTGATTGTTTTATTTCACCCAATATCACATTACATATATCTTTTGTGAGCTTGCCAAATGTCTTACTTATGTTTTTTTTTTATCTCCCCTGATATCTCTTCAAATATTTTGTTTGTGTGGCTTTTGGTTTTCCCCTTTCAATGCAACATGGATCAGCTTTGGGGGAGATGGGAGTTTTTGTTACACATTTTGTTGGCTCGTCTCCTCATGTTTCTCTGTGTGTGTGTGTGTGTGTGCTGAGGGTTGTGAGTTGATTGTAGTAGAAAGCTTTGTTTCTAGTATGGAGATCTACTTAGTTTGTCTAATTTTTGGTAATATCTTTGGGCATGGCTAACTATTGGCCTTTGCCTCTGTCTTGCCTGAGACAGTTACATGGGGGTTCTGCAGTCCTTTTCCTTGTGATCCCCGCTACCTCGGAACTGTAAAGTTTTGTTTTAGTGCCTGAGCCCACACTGAGTGTGCTCCATGTAGAATATTAGCACTGGAGTTGGGGGCTCAGGAGCTCCTAGTGGGAATGGACAACATTTTAAATAGTACAGTTATCAAAGGGTGTACGTTGAAGAGGTCCGTCAAACATTTTAAGAATGATGTGTTGTATGGTTTTTAGGTTCCTTTAAGATGAAGAATGAAAAGCTGTTTGATTATTACATTAACGAGAGTCTTTTCTTAATTTTCTCTTTAGTGGACTCATTGGACAAAGCTGGGCAATGTTGTTTGCCAGTGGAGGCTTCGAGGTGAAACTCTACGATATTGAGCAACAACAGATAACAAACGCCCTGGAAAACATCAGGTAGGTCAGATGGCGCCGTCCCGGAGGAACTGAACAGCACTGTTTCTCTTTGGCGTTCTTTTCTGTCGTATCCTCAGGGCTGTAAATATTTGTGATCACACATTTCATTTGATTTCACTTCTAGTATCTAGGCTGATAAAGAGAAGATCAAAGGTGGCTGGAACATGATTTCTTTTTTTTTTTTTTTTGATACCAGGGATCAAACTCACGACCTCACGTTTGCCAGGCAGGCTGGGCTATATCCCTAGCCCTGGAACATGAATTCAAACTACTGTAATTGTCTGTCCTCCTCTTAGTGAATATTGTAGCTTTTTTGAGTTTGGGGCTATTGTAAACAGTGCTAACATTGATATTCTTCTATTTATTTCTCCTTATACGTAAGTTCAAGAGTTTCTACAGATCATACCTCACAGTGAAACTGCTGGATCTGTTTCACCAGAAGAGATTCTGATGGCTTAGATTTTGGTTCATTTCTTTCTCCTTTTCTTTCAAGTTCTTTCATGTTTTCTTTTACCCTGTGTTTTTAAAAATACATTCTGGTTACATTCTTTAGATTTTTCTTCTAGTCTGTCAATTCTCTTTTTAGTTGCATTTAATCTGCAGTTTAAACCACTTACTAAGGTTATTTGAATAATTTAATTTTTTAGAAGTTTGATTTGCTTCTTCTCCAAATATATTCATTTTCATAGTCTCTCCTGATTGTTCTTTGTTCTTCTAGTTTTTGAAATCATTGAGTAATTAAACACAGTTGCTTTGTACTGTATATCTGACAATTACAGTATCCGAGGGTGTCTTAGATCAGATTAATGAGAATCAGATCCTGAAGTGAGGAATCCTGGGCGAGTGATTTATTAAGGAAGCATCCCCAGGAGAAGCCAGTAAGGAAGTACTAAAGATCGGATAAAGAGGAGGAAACCAGCTAAGGGTGTGGTTTTAGCATCCAGGGCCCGCACGGTTTCTCCGGAGTTCCGGAGCGTAGGTCGTCCTGCGAGGCCGCTTCCCTCGCGGCAGAGGAGCTCTCACGTTCCTGTGTCCATCGCTGGCAGTGGGTCCCCCTGGGTGGGTATAAGCTCCCAGGTATCTCCAGCTCCCTGGTTTGGTCCAGGGAGTGTTCTGAGGGTGGGCTGACTCCGAGGGAGGCTTTGAGCCCTACAGCGTAGAACTGTAGCACCTAGTGCTGGTGAGGGGAATCACAGTGCTCTGGAGCACCACTGGCTTCACTGTCACAGCCACAATATTGGGGGCGTTCAGTTAAAATTTATAGTTTCCTTTATGTAACAATACTGGCAAACTACCTACTGTGTGCTGGGCACATTTAAGCACTAGGGATTGGGCAGTAGACAGAATAGAGTTGAGACCTCTGACCATGCAGAACTCACATTCAGTGGGGGAAAGAAGGGTGAAGAAGTAGAGAATCCAGAACGAGTCACACAGATACGTGATGTTTTAGAGCAGGGGTTGGCAAACCATGGCCAGGGGGCCACATATGGCCTGCGATATTTTGTATTGCCTTTTCAATTTTTAGGCTTTTGGGTTTTTAAAAAAGAGCTTTTAGCTTTTAGGATACACATAACCCATCCCAATGGTACAGAGGTAGTATGTATTTATGAAGTGGCACATTTATTATAATAGATGGAATTATATTGATGCATCATCGTCATTCAGACCTCCTCGGTTTGCACTAAGGTTCACTCCTGATGTGCGTTCTGCTCTGTGGGTTTGGGCAGGTGCATACTGGCCCATGCCCAGTATTGTGTGCAGCACCATACAGGAGTTTGACTGCCCTGAAAGCCCTCTGTGCTCTCTCTGTTCATCCTCTTTCCCCTCAGCCTGTGGCAGTCACTACTTTTCTGCCGTCTCCATAGTTTGACCTTTCCCAGGATGTCATATAATTGGAATCATACAGCTCATCTAGTTTAGATGCTTTCATTTAGTATTGAATTTAAATTTCCTGAATATGTTGTCATGACTTGATAGGATAGTTCATTTTGGTATTCAGTAATATTTCATTGGCTAGAATGCCACAGTTTATAATTTCCTCTACTGATGGACATTTTCGGTTGCTTCTAAGATTTGGCAGTTATGAATAAGGTTGCCATGAGTATTTCTGCACAGAGTTTTGTGTGGATCTGTTTTCACACCTTTGAATAAGTGCCAAGGATCATGATAGCTTTACTAAGTGGTAAGAATGTATTTAGTTTCATAAAGAACCACTGAACTATCTTCTGAAGTGCCCGTGCCATTTGCATTTCCACCAGCAATGAATGAGTTCCAGGAACTCCACGTCCTTACCAACATTTGGTGTTGTCAGTGTTCTAGATGTTAGTCAGTCTAATACCGTGTTTTAATTTGCTAGTGATATATGATGTGAATCATCTACCTTCTTTATATTTTCCTTGACATGTGTGTGTGTGTTGTGGATTGCTGCACTCTAGCCCCAAGTTCTTTTGTTTTTAAATTTAAAAGTGTTTCTGACCAAAGGAGGAACCTTGAAAACTTTCCTTACTTGCTGTGACTCCCCAATGCATACAAATTATTCTTATTCGGTATCCTTCAGTGATTCTTGCTCACCATAGTGCTGGAGGTAGAAGGCTCTCTGAAGACAGACATCAGAGTAGAAATGTTCATAAAGTAGATCTTGCACCTCAATGAAACAGCCAAAGCTGGGCATGGTGGTATGTGCCTCCATTTCTGACACTTCCAGGGTCTGGGGCAGTTGGATTGCAAATCAGAGCCTAGCCTTGGCTCCAACTCAGTGGGATCCTGTCTCAATAAAAAAGGGCTGGGCTGTGGCTCAGTACAGAGGTCCTGGGTTGAACACTCAGTACTAAGAGGAAAGAAAGGCCAAAAGCCACATAGTCCAGTTGTAATTTAGGAGAACATATATCAGTACCTCTTGAGAGACTACTGATTAAATATGAAAAGCAATCATATATTGAGAGTCAAAAAAGCCATTAGGGGGAATAAAATTGTAAAGAACTTTAAGGAATTCATGAACTTGTAAATAAGGAAAATCATACTTAGAGTAGTCCCTCAGACTCTCTCCCTCCATGATACCAAAGTCGGCAGATGCCGAAGTCCTTCATATTTGTGTGGAAGCTTGGCAGTGCCCCCCTGTATTTCCCCTCTCCTGTGGATAAGCCCTGATACCTAACACAAGGGCTGTGCACGCAGATGTATCCTGTAGAGATTAGTGGTGAGAGCAGTCTGTGCTTGTTAAGTACAGACCAGAAAAGAACTTTTCCATTTATCTTCCACCTGTAGCTGGTTGAAGCTAAGGATGCCTAATCCATGGGCAGGGAGGAGGAATAACTGTACTTCGTTAAAATTCATCTTTCCTTCCCAGTTTATAAGTAGTAGTAGTTTATAGTAAGACTTCCGCAGCCCCAGTTTGAAATGGTTGGTAGCAAGTCCCTGCCTCCTGTCCTGGGACGGGGACCCTGGGTCGCTAGCAGGCCCGGCCCGGCCCTGGCCCTGGGCTTGTGGTAAAGGTCCAGAGCTCAGCCGCATTCACCTCAGAGCAGCCTCGGTGTTGGAGGAGAGAGCAGACGGGGAGGTGGGAGCCCACATCTCCGTGAGGGAGGTGGCAGACTCTCTAGAAAGCCAGAGAGCGAATCTTTTAGGCTTTGGGGGTCATATGGTCTCTGGCTCAACTTCTGTTGCCAAGTGAAAACAACCATAGGTAATCTCTGCACAAAAAGGCACAGGTGTGTTCCAATGAAACTTTATCTTCTGGCAGGATAACTGAGCTTTGGCCTTCATGTAATTTTCATGTCACAAATTATTCTCTTCATATTTCAAAACCATTTAAAATTGTGAAACCACCCTTGTCTCACAGACTATATAAAAAGAGGTGGTGGGCCAGATTTGGTCTGTGGGCTAGCAGGCTTTCCAATTCTGTCGTCATTTCATCTTTGAATTTGTGAAGCCAGCTTCAGCTCAGTTTTGGTAAGTGAATACTTCAAGGCTCCTGAATGAGAAATCCTTCATTTTACTTCTTGGGGTATTTGTATATTAGGCCTTATTTTTAGGTTTATCATTAAAGATTTTGGTTACTTTTTAAAGTCCTTGCAGTGCCAGGGAGTACATGAGAGGTTTCTTTTTCTTTTTGGGGAGGGGGTGGTGGTGGTGGCAGGTGTCGGGAATAAGTAAATGCTCTACAACTGATCCACACCTCCAAGTATATCTTTTTTCTTTTTAAAGTGAGATTAAAGGCTTTCCTATTATTCTATTGTGCTTCATTAAGAGTCATTTTTAAAATATTTCTAGTGCCTAATTAGATTGAACTTTCAGTCACAAGTCTACCATTTTTGAACCAGAGAAACCAAAACAATGTATTACTATTAGCAGCCATATTATACAGGAAGTAAATGTACTGAATTCTTGATGTAACTGAGATTTTAAAAAGGGTGCATACAAATTTTTCCTTAAGAGCAGTGCCTTTATTTTCTAAGCCCACATGGGTCAGAGGTGAGTTAATGTAAATAGGCAGAACTGGCTGTGCTTCTTTGGCAGGAAGCAGGCGTCTCCGGGTGTCTCGTGACCTCACCCCCTCGCTTGTCTCATATTATTGCTAGCACAGCATGTGGAATTCTGCCCCCGCAACATACGAAGTATACCGAATTCTTGGTCTTGAATGACTTTTAAGTAGAGCTACCTGCTTTCCTTTCTTGAATCACAGGATCTCAAATGTGCCATTCCTGTACAGAGAGATTAAGTTCAAAGCACAGACACCACACCTCATTTTTGTAAATACTTTGGTCAGTGTGATGAGTTCTGCATTTCAAGTGTTTTTCAGCCAGGGAAAAATTATTGCTGCTTCTCTCCGCACACTATGTCACCCCACTGGTTAACAATGACTGTGAGCACATTCAGTAGCCATATCACTGGGTGTTCAGGAGTCTAGGAAACAAAGTCCCTGACCACCTTAGTCAGTAAGAACGTAAGAGAAACTGGGTAAGCTGGCACATATCTGTAATACTGGTTACTTGGGAGATTGGGACTGCAATTTTGAAGTCAGCCTGGATGACTTAGACCCTGTTTCAACATAAAAGCTACCTCTGCAGGGCTGGGGATGAAGCCCAGTGGTGCGGCATTCCTGGGTTCAGTCCTTAGTACCATGCACACAAATAAAAGGATGCCTGAAACCACAGGTACTGCGGTACCAAGCCCTATCCATACATACTACGTCCCCCGCATATACACACATGTATGATAAAGTTTCATTTATAAATTAAGCCAAGTAAGAGATTAATAACAACAATAGAATAATATTATAATAAAAAAGTTATGACTCTGCAGAGCATCGCTGTAAAGTCTGCAGTGTCAAGACAGGTATTGATAGCTTTGGATTGCTGCTGGCTGCAGAGAACAGAAATCATAGAAAGCAGAGCAGCAGATCCGGGAGGACTGCTGGGCGCAGATGGATCCTTGGGATGAAGTGCCTGAGGGGCAGAATCGTTTGTGACCCTGGGACCTCTTCCCTAACACTGTTCCTGTCCCCGCTGCTCTAGGTCTGGGTGTCCTGGGCTGGAGACCGCCTTGTAGTCTCAGTCTCCCTCGCTGTTGGAGGTCGCGTGGTTTCTGGACTAGCCATTACCGGTGCAGCGATAAGCACGTGTGGTTTTTGTCCTGACTCTGGGGTAGGATAGTACGCACGTGATAACTGTTTTAGCTGAATCACAAGAACATTCTATAGAGTCTCAAAGGTAATTCTCCTGGCCACATTTTCAAAGACTTTTCTCCTGCCATCTGTCTCTGACTTGTTTCACTTCTCATATGCTAATTCTTTTTAACCTTTTATAGCAGAAAATATGTAGTTGAAATTTTACTGCTTCTCATAGAAAAATTCTGTGTTTATTGAGCACTAATTTTTCTTTTTACAACCCAGGGCCCTGAACATAGTAGGAAAGTTCTCTGCTACTGAGCAAGATCTCCAGCCCTTTTTATTGAGGCAGGGTCTCACTAAGTTGCCTGTGTGGGACTTGAACTTGAAATCTTCTTGTCTCAGCTTCCTGAGTAGATGAGAGTATAGTAGATATGGTACATCTTGATTCTGAACTTACAAAAAAAATGAATATAAACTGGGTGAAGTTGATTTTTTAAAATATTAAGACGTTAGAAGATTAAAGAAATTATCCTTACAGCTCATATTATGCCAAGGAATCTCAGTGAATCAAAAAAAAAATAAAGCTGTCATCCAAGACTAATCTGTTTCTAGCAGAGTGGCACAATGGGAAACTTAAAACTTAGCATGTTTACATCTCATGCTAGAAAGGCAGCTCGCCTGTGGAAGGCCTTGTTAGCAGGTGCTTTTCTGCTCTTTTTGTCCTCCACCAAGTGCCTAATGTTTGGCATGCCTTAGTTCTCAGAGGACAAAGGAGGCATTTTAAAAAAGAAAAACAGAAATCGAGTAAACAGAGTTGTAACTTGACCGCTAAACCTGAATTCAGAGCTGGTCTCCTTTCCATGCAGTGGGTAGGCCATTGTGGCCTTCCAGGGACCAGGATGCTCTGAGAGTCCTTGTGGACATCGCAGTGACCGGCCACTCCAGCCCCAGGGATGAGTTGGCTGCTGTGTCCGGCTTGAGTCTCAGTCTGAAGTCACTGTATCTGCTGTCTCTGCTCCCCTACCCCAGTTTGTCTCCCACGGTGTCTCGGCTGGCTGCAGGTGGTGGCTCTGGTACTCATCCATTTGACAGTGACTCAGCGTTTTAAGTTGGCTGGCAGTTAATAAACCACCAGACGCGATCTCTGACAAGTGGCTGCACCCTGTACTTCGTCTCTTAAGTAACTGAACTGGCCCCTGAACTCGGGTGTTGCCACCGGCCACATCTCGGTTTTTTTTTGTTTTTTTTTTAACTTGCCACTTTCCTTTCTGCCCTGGCCTAGATTTTGTCTTGAACTTTGTTTTGATCAGGATACTGCTGATACAGTCTGTTCTGTTCTGCTTTGGAATTTACTTCAAGCTTTCCCGTGTGTTTTTCACCAGAATAACTGGAATGACGGACCATAAATTGCTCCCCTCTCTGTCTGCTGTCCCCTTTGCAATGTGATTTTGCTGCTTTTTGCCCCGACCCTGGCCTGGCCATGGCTTGCACTCGCTGTCAGGACATTGATCAGCACGACTCCCCGTACCTGCTGCTGGGAGCTCTTCCTTTTACCTCTGTCTAGCTGACTGGAGTGCCAGCACCAACCAGCATGAATTACTAGATAGGTCAGCAAAGTCAGAGTGGACTAATAGCGCCCAAACACTTGCCCCTGCCTGCAGCCACACAAGTGAGCCCACCTGAACCCAGCCAGGTTCACCAACCCCGGAGCCTGTGACCAGAAACTGCGGGTCACTGATAACTGCTGCACCGAGCCTTGGCGAGGCTCCTAGGGCTTGGAGCCACCTCTGATCCTGAAGGTCTGGGGTCTTCTGGATTTGCCTTTCACAGTGTCTGGGCCACTGAGGGAATTCTACTTCTGCAGGAAGTCAGCTGGCGCTTTCAGTCCCAATCCTGGTTTTAAAGGAACATGCCATAAGTAAAGTTTTATTGAGACACACCCAGTTAAGCAAAGTAGATCGGCGGTATGTGAGTAGTAATTAACATACTGTGAGATTTTAGAAGTGAGACGGTTGTGGAAGGGGTAGATCATGGAAAAGGCAATGTTTGAACATAGACTTTGTAGGTAAAATTCCAGGGATGGAGAAAACATGCCAGGTAGAAGAATCAACCAATTGTATTTCTATACATTGGCAACACACAATTAGAAAACTTAATAAAAAATTTACTACAATTATCAGCAAATGTAAATCTAGGTGTAAGTACAAGAAAAACGCAGAAGACGTTCATGGAGAATTTTTTTCTGTTTTATGGAAGGACAGACAGATACCCCATTTTTGGGCAAGAGTCAGACATTAACAGTTTACTTCCCTGGAAGTAAGGTACAGGGGGCAGCGGACGACGCCTGACGGGATCGGGAGCTCAGGAGTAGCTGCAGTTGTGTGGTTGGGCGTTCACAGCGTGGCCGTGGGTGTGGCCGGTCACTCACCCTGGCCGAGCTGTGTGTTCACAGGTTCTGCTGTCACTTGGCTGTCATTCGGACTGTTCAAATGATTGCTTCACTTCTCTTATTTATCTTTCTTCACAAACAGAAATACATTTGCCTTATCTGATTTGTGAAAGCCTTTTTTTTCCCTGTCACAGAGGATTTAAATGTGAAAAGCAACAGCTGAGATTTGGCCTTCACAAGGGTCTAACGGGAATCTCCCAGCCTCGTCAGCAGAATACGATATACATAAGGGAGGTACTTCAGCTGTGTGCTGTAGAAACAGGCATCTTGTAGAATTAGGCTTCTAATATATTTGAGTTAAGCAAATCGCTGAATATATACTTCATAGAATGTGACCAGTGGCCTATTTCCAAAGGACCCTGCTTCATATAATTTGTTTTAAAACCAGAGTTCTCAGATCTTATACTTAAAAAAGGTTTAACTTTGAATCATATGAATTAGTCATAGAAACATCCTTAACTGAATTTTAGAGAGGAGGCAGGGAAACAACCTTTAGCCGAGGAGAAAACAGATTGCTCCCTAGGGACTTTCACACAAGCATGGCCTTGTGGGAAATGTGCGAGTGCCAACTTGGCGTCTGCACACTTAGAGAGGGGTCGGAATACGTGGCTCTCACTAGGCGTTAGGTTCCGGAGTGACCTGCTGGACACCTTGAGGACAGACACTTCTGCCACAGCCCTTCGTGCTTCTCTGTGTGTGGCTCAGGTGGTATTAAGAAAGGGGTGGGTCCTGCCTCATCACTGACTGTGTCTTAGTCTGTATCGCATTGCTGTAGCAAAATGCCTGAGACCGGGCACTTTACCAAGGAAAGGTCATTTAGCTCATGGTTGTAGAGTTAGAAGTCCATCATTTGGTTGCTTCCTCGCTCCGGCTCTGGTGAAGGCCTGTAGCCATGACACAAATGGCAGATGTCACGTGGTGGGAACACTGGGCCGGGAGGAGGCGTGTCACACGGCGAGACGGGAAGTGGGGTCCGGAGAGAGGGGCCAGTCTTGCTCTTTTACAGCTGGCCCGTTAGGGACTGACCCCACCAGGGCAGCACCTAGCGCATTCCTGACATAGATAGCATCGGTCCCCTCCTGCAGGTGCTGGTGGGCCTGTCACCTCCCCGCAGGCAGGCCCACCTCTTAAAGGTTCCACCCGCTCAGCACCGCCACCCCGGGCTCGGCTTCGGAGCAGCTGGGTCTCCCTGGGAGCTACTGCAGCCACCCAGGAGACTCCGCAGCAGCGCTTCCCCTAACTAGGTGGGGCCTGAGGCCTTAAACTTTGGGGGAATTGACTGCCTGAGGGTATCGTGTCCCTCTCCCCGGGGGTTCTCGTCCCCTGTCAGTCTCAGTGTTTCCTGCCTGCCTGCAGAGAGGAGGAGTCAGGGCGCCCCAAAGGGAAAGGGGAGAAGGTGGGAGAGGCTGTGGGGGGCAGTCCCTGCTGTGCTCCCGATGGGGCCGTGCTCCTTCAGTTCCACGCCCACCTTGCGGTCTTCAGACTCGGACGGCGGGGGTGCTGGGCAGGTAGAGGGTATGGATGGTCGAGGGGTGGAGCCCTGGGCAAACTTCAGGCAGTCTTCGGTGGAAGACCTGAGTGACTTAAGAAATACTGTGCTTCCAAACCGAGGAAGCCTGGAGCTGCTTTTTGACAGTTCTGCCTCTGCCTCCTGTTTGAGATACCGTGGCACGGTTTGTTACTGTTGCTGCCCTGCAGTGGGCCTCGCTGCCGGACAGGCGTTCCCACGTTCCGCCTTGGCTTGGGGTGTTCAGTGAAGGCGTGCAGCGCGCACTTCGTCTGCTCGTGTGTAGATGGAATGATCATGGGGCCGGGTCATGGGCACTGTTACCAGAGCAGGCGGCACGCAGGGTCAGCTCGGGGAGAGGCGCCAGCCTTTCTCTTTCTCATTAGCCTCTGCTCCTTGCCTCTGGGGTCTCGGATTTCGGGGGCTCCCCTGAACCTGATCTTACCCAGTGCTCCACAGCTGCCCCTTCTCCCTGCCCAGCTGTCTCAGCCCTCAGCACTCAGGCTGCAGGTGGGAGGCGAAGACCCTCCAGAGGTTCCCTTAGGACCTCACGGTCGGCACTGAGCTTTGTAAAGGAAGTGGAAGCCGTGGCCTTCACTGGTGGGAGCTTGTGTTGTGCTCGGAGTCGTACTGTAGGAGAAAGGGGGCAGTAAAGCCTGAAAGGAAAGAAGGGGTGCAGAGCAGTGGGATGGGGTAGCTCGGGGGTTGGATCGCAGGCTCTGCGGCCGGACCTGACGCGGCCCTTCCTGCCGGGTCTCACTGTCTCCCTCTGGGGTGCCTCACTGGCCAGCTCTGTGCTGGGATAATCGACTTCCGGGAGAGTGTAGTCGGGAGTTTTAGTCCATGATTGAGTAGCCCCATTGCCTTGGGCCTCTTGGTAAGCAGCACTGCCTCTGTCAGAAGCCAGGAGGGAGAAAGGAAGGCGCTGCCCCACGGCCTGCTCCGAGGGCCTGCTGCCCGTGACCTAAGGAGCTCCCACAAGACCCCGCTCTGAAATGTCACACTGTCTCCTGCTGGCGCCATCCTGGAGACCCCGCCTTTAACACAGATATTTGGGGGACCCTCACCATCCAAACTACAGCAGAAATGGAAGCATGATAATACCTTCCTCATAAGGTGCTTAGGGATGAAATGAGATAACACCTTCAGAGTTCTGGGTACCTGCCTGCTTCAGTTCCCAGGGTGTGCGAGGGGTCAGCCTTGGAGAGGCGAACTATGATTGGCTACTGGTGTTCATGTGATCCTCACATTGCTCCAGAGGTGACAGAAGGCTAGCTAGGTACGAGCAGGAGAGAAGGAAGCCGTGCAGCTTATTTGAGCGGCCAGAAGAGTCCCTGGCTGGAAGAGCGCACGCCTCCGGACAGCATGAGGAAGGACGGCGATAAGAGGGAGGCTGGAGTCAGTGGAAGGGAACCTTGACTTCTCATCTGCAGTGGCTTAAACCGTGGTGCCCCGCCCACAACTCATGCTGAAACCGAACTCCCCAGGCAGCAGGATCAGGCAGTGGGCATAATGGGAGTAGCATCCTTGCACACGTGCTCAAGGCTGAAGGCGCACTCTTGTGCCACCTGCCCTTTTCGCCACGTGAGGGCACATCTTAGAAACTTGCACTCTGTCCTGTAAATGCCCCCACATTTGAAGGATTATTATGCCAGGTAGGCAGCATGCATGGTCTGAGTGCTGCAAAACCTGTGATCCCTTTCGCACAGGCTGATAGTGTGATGTCAGGTCTCATGGGAAAGCCTAGGTAGACAGGAGAGACAGGCCACACACGCAGATGTCTCGGTTCAGTGCCGCAGTGAAGATGAAGAGGAGGGGCAGATGAAGGTGCCACCGTGAAGGGGAATAACTAGGTAGCAATAAGACAAGGAGGGTGTCAGCAAGCAGTGTGGGTTTTCATCGTGGCTGCCTCAGAGTTTGGTGGTAACGGCAATCAAACGTAAGATGTTACGAGGAGGGTATGGCTGGGTAAGAAAATGCCTAGTGTGGCGGCCTGTGTGTGGGCTGTAGTTCACTGTGCTTTCCTCCCCCAGGGTCATTATTGTTGCCATATGCTTTTTAGTGGCTTTTCCACATCAGTGCTGCAGCCTGTATTCTTGATAGTGTGTGGCGAAAGCTCTACTTGGTTGGTTCTGTGGTCATTGTATGGTTGTACAGAGGTTTCCTGCAGTGCCTTGAACCAGGGAGCCTGGGTCTTTGTTAGAGGGTGCTGCAGCTGTGTTTGGGTGGCATCTCCACGCGCCGGGGCAGTCTGCAGCTCTGCCTTTGCCTCCGCCTCCTGCCAGCGCACAGCCTGGAGGTCAGCTAGAGTGGGGGCAAGGCCGTCTCAGCCCTCGTGTATGCTCACAGCCATCTGTCGGAGCTGTTCAAGGCCCACTGCACATATCTCATTCCTCCTTTTTCCTCTCTCTCTCTTCCTTTTGTTGGAGGGAGTGCTCCTCAGCCGTAGCTTAGACAGCGGTGATATTAAACAGTTGTTACCGATGGTCATTTTTGAGGAACACTCTGGGGTGGGGCTGTGCACACAGCCTGTGCTCCCCTTGTACCAAGTGAAGATAGGCCCCGTGAGTTCAGCTTTGCGGTGC
Source organism: Dasyprocta punctata (assembly GCA_004363535.1). Lineage (NCBI taxonomy): Eukaryota > Metazoa > Chordata > Mammalia > Rodentia > Dasyproctidae > Dasyprocta > Dasyprocta punctata. Next base: position 15,433 of record RJWM01019885.1, on the reverse strand, counting down.
GCTCAGGGGACGACCATGGGTCATGGCTTCTGGGAGAATGGAACTTTGGGGGACGTCCCCCTCCGTGCCGCCCTCTGGTGGCTGCTGAGTTACAGGTTTTCAAGCCTACGGTAGGCGAGAGAGAAGAGGACTGTGACAGGTCAGAGCACCCCACCTCTGTTTCAGTGAGCTCCAGCCTTTTTTTTGAACTGGTGCTCCCTGGATTCTTGCCAGCCTCAAGTTAATTTCTTGAGTTCTAGAGGTTGGTCTTGACTACCCCTGCCCGCTAAGTTCTCACTGCCTTCATGGAGAAGTGGATGTTTGGAGGTGCTTACTTGCCATTTTGGAAGTGATCTCTCCTTTAGGTTATTTTTGAAGCAAACCCTCGACACATCAATGTACAGTTTTCTGACAGCCGAACAGAACTAGGTAGGCTTGCCCCCGTGGCCTGCCCTGGAGGAGCAGGCAGAGCCGCCTGCACTGACCAGCAGATGGAGTCCTGCTTCCTCCCCAGTGGGGGTGAGGGGCGGGCGGAGTGGGAGCAGGCGTGGTCCTCGAGCACAGATCCCTGGGAAAAGATGCAAGAACCAGGGAAAAGCAGTTTCCATCCAGGTTCCCACCTGAGGTCACCACTGGAAGGAGCACAGAGCGAAGGAAAGACTTCCACACGGCAAGAAACAGACACCAAGCCGGATTTCTCACGTTAGGAAGAGTGGCAAATAGAGGAGAGCAGCGTGTACAGTTGGGTCAGAGAGAGCGGGGAGGAAGGAAAACCTGGGTGCCGAGAAGGTTTGAAGACAGAGCAAGCACGAAGGGCAAACAGAGCTCAGTCAGCACAGCCGACAGGAATTATCGCAGGAGAAATGTCTCTGGGTGTTTTTAGAGGGGGTGGGATCCAGGGCTAAACAAGTGTCGACTTAGAACAGAAGAAAGCTCTTAGTCTGTCATCAAATCACATTTCAGTGTTGGTGTGGTAAAGCTAAAGCATGTGTCTAAGTATTGGCTCGTGTGGAATTTGAATTCTTATTCCTTCAGCCAGGGTTTTTAGGAAATGTCTTCATTTCGGGTGAGAGCCAGACTTGGTTGCCATCACTGCAGCAGAGCTGTTGTCTGCTGAGGACACAGGAGGAAAGAGGCCGTGTGACGTCGTAGACAGGACGTGGGTGCCGCTCTGACACAGCGACGTTCTGGTTGGGCTAAAGGTATAGGTCGTTATGCAGGCTGGGGTCTCTTCACTGAAATGCTTGGAATCAGAAGTGTTTCAGATTTCAGACTTTTGGGATTCTGGAATATTTTCAAAATTCATATCTATGTCTCTGTCCCTGTCCCTGTCCCTATCCTTACCCCTATCTCTATCTGTCTCTATATCTGTCTTTAAAGTAGGAACCCATACTTTTTTAAAAAAATTTTTTTATTTTAAAGATAGCAAAATACAACAGAACATAACAGAGTAGAGTCAATCAAAACAAAGCAGTAGGAATGGTACAGAACCTCGAAGATTGATATTGTGAGTACAATAGCTACTATAACATACCTTGCCATCTTCAGATTAGCTGACCATTCCAACAGGTGTAGTAGAATTGAACCAAAAACGAAACAAAACAAAATCAATAAAAACAGAATATAAAATAAAGGAAAAAAAAAGAGAAAAATAATAACGATCAGAGTTAAGCAAAACGGTGAGGACCACATTAGTCCTCGAAGACAACACAGAAGGGAGTCCCCCATATTTGCAACATTGCCCATTGTGGTAACGCAAAGAGACATTGAGGGTGCTGATCAGAGGTCTGCAAAATCTACAAAACAATACTAGTGTTTAGTTGCTTTATGTACCTTAGTTGCCATCAATTTAGCCAGACCTCAGAGCCAGCAACTTGCTTACAGGGTGGGTGGGGGGCGGCATACGGATGCTGTCCTTGATTCTGAGCCTGCGCGGGACCGGCGAGTTGGGGCCGGTTTCGGCCCATTTGGTTCTCCTCTGGGGTCAAGCAGCGCCCAGCCCCGGAAGGCGGCTCCAGGAACCCATATTGAGACATAAAACTGATACCTTTTTAGGTATACCTGTACGCTGACAGTGCTCTTACACAATATTTCAAATAATTTTGTGCATGAAACAAAGTCTCATGGTGTGAGATTTTCTATATGTGGCATTATGGCAGTCTCAAAACATGTTAGATTTTGGAGCATTTTGGATTTTGGATTTTTGGATGGGGTAAGTTCAATCTGTATTTACATGTTTAAAAATTGAAGCACTACCTGTATACAAGGTTTACCATCCAAGCCTGTAGCCGCCGTGTCTGTTGTAGGAAATCCTTTTGTGTTGTTTCTTTGATCAGTTTGTCCTTACCGCTTCTTTCTGTCCTTTCTCTCTAGAACTTCCCTCAGTCAGATGTTGGGCTACTTGGGAAAATTCTTTAATTTTCTTATAACTTCTTTTTTATCACTCCACACTTGTCTTTTTATTCTTCTTCCTCAGAGATTTCCATAACTTTATTTTCCAGCCCTTTTATTAAAATTTCCATCTTAACTACTACATATTTAGTTTCCAGTTTTCTTTCTGGATGTGATATCTTTTCTATTCTCATGAGGTTTTTACAGTTTGTAACGTTTTCTTTCATTCCTTGCAGTTGCCAGATTTCTCAGAGTGCCATGCATAGGTTTGTCTTGCTTTTCACCTGTCTTTTTTTTTTTTTGGTACCAGGGATCCAACTTACAACCTTGCGCCTGCCAAGCAGGTGCTTCAGCCACTGAGCTAAATCTCCGGCCCTATTTTTTGAGACAGGGTCTCACTATGCAGTTCAGGCTGGCCTTGAACTCACTTTATAGCCCAGGCGGGTCTCGAACTCATGATGATCCTCCTGCCTCAGCCTCCCGAGTGCTGGGATTACAGGCGTGCGCTCCCATGCCCGGCTCACCCCGTCTTTATCTGCAGAGGCCATGTGGTGCCTGGGGGTACTGTACTATCCACCATGAAAGGCACAGAAAACTCGTGTGACTTAGTGTGCTGGACAGGGTGCCCCCAGCTGGCGGGACCCAGCTTCACTGGAACCCTGAACCGTCCCTATCTGTGTGTCTCTTCCTTTCTTTGACTCTTCAGTTTCTCTAGAGAAGGAATCTGCTAATCTCTGTCCACCATTCTGGTTGCTACAGGAAAGAGCCGGGAGTGTGTGTGTGTGTGTGTGTGTGTGTGAATGTGTGGTGTATGGGTATTGTGGTAGTGCTCCATGCGGTAGGTAGCACAGTGTGTGAGTGTGTTGTATGCGTATGTGGTGTGGAGTGCGACAGTGTGATGTGTGGCCTTAGGTCTGCAGAGTCAGTCAAACAATACCAGCATTTAGTTGTTTCCGTACCTCAGTTGCTGTCCACTCAGCCTGTCCTCTGAGCAGCCGGTTGCTCACGGGGTGGGAGGTAGTTCTCGGTGCTCAGCCCATGCGCCAGTCGGTTCTTGGGGACGGTGATCTGGCTTCTGTCTTCCTGGGCCCCGAGTGGTTTTCACGCCTTACCGGAAGGGCGAACTGGCTTCGTGATGTGCTTCTCCCAGACCTGGCATGGCTTCTCTCTGTTGTCTGTGTTTTAGTAATATCTTTGGCCTGCTTTAAGGTTTCTGGAAGGAGCAGAGATAAATTTATGTATATAAATAAATACATTTACCCTGCGTAACATAAAGTCCAAGGCCTAAATGACTATGTAAACCAAGTGGAATACAATAGCCAAATTGATTTTCTAACTCATTAGTTAAAATCTACAAGCGGTTATTTCCTAAATCAGTTCATTTCTAAATTCCAATTCATGGGGAGTTTTACCATCTCACCACTTTTAAGCAGCCAGGTTGGTAACATTAAGTACAGGCACACTGTTTGGCAACCAGTTTTTGGAAACTTTTCATCTTCTAAAACTGAAACCGGCTGCATTAAGTAACAGCCCCCCATCCCCCTTCCCTTCTTGTCCCCAGCAGCTACCGTTCTGCTTTGTTCTCCACGCATTTGACGACTCCGGGTGTCTCCTGTCAGTGAAGCAGTGCAGTTGGTGTCCCTTTGAGATGGCCTCTTGGCCCTGTGCCGTGTGCACGACAGGATCTTCCTCCTCTTGGAGGCTGAGGGCTCCTCCGCCTGTGCGTGCGCCACGCCTGGTTTATCCGCTCGCCCGTCTGTGAACACGCGGGCTGCCTCCATCTTCGTTCTGTTCAGAACAACGCTGCGGTGAACGTGGGTGTGCAGGGAGCTCTCGGAGATTCTGCTCTCAGTTCCTTTAGCTATAGACCCAGGCCGGTGGTAGATTTTTTTGTTTTTGAGGACCCACTCTGCTGCTTTCCTTAGCAGCTGAATCATCTTTCATTGCCACCACCAGTGTACAAGGGCTCCAGTTCAGCTCTTGTCTTTTAAACGAATAGATGAACGATTTGAATAAAACTTCAAAGATAGAAGTATCACTGCGTTCATGCATATTCTGCCTTACAGTGAGAATTGTAAATATTTTCCCCTCTCATTTTAGATAAAAATTTAACTTTGATAGGGTGCAAGTACCGTTGGCTACTGTAGTCGCGTCATAGTGTTAGGCTGACCTCTAGAGGTGGAACGGGTGCATCGCAGCCGTTTGTTAGCACGCCCTCATCTGGTAGCTCCTGGGGCCTAACACCAGTTTTGTTAGGCGCATTACTGTGGGTATATACCCACATTTATTCTTTAGGGTATTGCTATTTTAATTTTTTGTCGGTACTGGGGATCGAACTCACAGCCTCGCGCCGGCCAAGCAGGCGCTTAAGCCACTGAGCCAAACACCTGGCCCTATTTTTTTCGAGGCGGGGTCGCACTATGTAGTTCAGGCCGGCCATGCTCAGGTTGTAGCCCAAGCCGGCCTCGAACTCACAGCACTCCTCCTACCTCAGCCTCCTCAGTGCTGGGATTAAAGGCGTGTGCCACCACGCCCGGCTAGAATATTTCTATTGATGAATTATTAATTTTAATCTTATGAGTTTTATTATATTAAGCAATGAGTATTAACAGGAAAGAATATCATATAAATAAAGTACTGAGCCAGGCTTTTAGTGGTGCACGCTTGTAATCCCTGCACTTGGGATGTTGAGGCAGGAGGATTGCTGCGAGTTCAAGGCCAGTTTGGGCCACATAGTGAGTTCAATGTTAGCCTGAACCTCATACTGAGACCCTATCTCAAAATAAATAAATAACTAAATAAAGTATTGAATTTTAAATATTTATTGTTTATAAAAAAGCATCAATATTTTCAACATAGACTGTTTTTTGCTGTACAAAGTCTACAGAATAACAAGAGAAATTTCTGTATGAACTACAACGAAGACACAAAGCTTTGTAAATAAGGAGGTGTAGCGGCGTTGAAGGGAGGGCATAGGAAGGGGAAAAAATAGAATAAAGTTGCATCATATCGGTATAAATTCCCTATGATGAATGTGATCATTATGTATACCTAAAGTTTACAAAAAAATAATAAAAAATACTAATAGAACTCTACAAAAAATAATCTTTACTTCAATTACTACACCTACGGCAGGCTTCACAGACAACAATAGTATGTTCCATGCACACATACCACTTACACTGACAGCACATGTGTTTTGCTTCCTGGCCTTTTTGTAGGACAAACTTGACACCTCAGTGGTCTTGCTATTTTGTCCAGAGGTTCTTATGATATTATACAATGTGTAGTTAACAGGAACATAAAATATCAGTAAAATAAAGTATTAAATTCTTAATATGTATTGCATATTTAGAATAAACATTTTCACATCAGCTGTATACTTGCTTATAAAATCTAAAAGATAAACATCAGAAGTAAGTTCCTATGTAAACTACAATGATAGTACCAATAGAGCTGTACAACAAAAATAATCTTTGCTTCAGTTGTCACACCCAACGCAGTCTTCACACGTGACAACTGTATGCTCTGTACACGTCTCACTTGCACTGAAACCCATGCACTTAGATGTCCTTTCCTGTGTTACCTCTTTTGTCTTCCTGTTCTGTCAGGAGCTTCCTAGTATATTGTATAATGTGCACTTAAAATATCAATAAAATACAGTATCAGTGAAATAAAATATCAAATATGTAATGAGTAGTTAGAATAAACATCAGCATTTCACATCAGCTGTGTGCTTGCTTACAAAACCTAAAGGATAACATCAGAAATAAAAACCTGCATGAACTATAATGCAAATACAAACAAAAGTCTTCCATGAGAATAATCTTTGCTTCAGCTGTTAGCCAAGGCAGTCCTGACACGTGAAAACTGCATGTTCTATACACAAGTGTAACTTACACTGTAGCACGTATGGTTTGTTTTCCTACAGGGCACAGCTGATGCCTTTCTGTTTTCATGTTGTCTCTGTGATGCTGTGCTTGTCTATTCTGTTCACCTGTCAGCTCACCAGTGTGCTACACAATTTTTTTTTTGCATAGTTTCCTGGGCAGAAGCATTTTGTTTTTTTCTCTGCTGTAAATGATCTTAGGAGTTCCAGTTCCAAAATTCTAAAGGAATTTCTCCGTGATATCGTGTGCTGTTATTTTTTTGTAAACTATCAAGCTATTTCTGCTACGTATGTTAAGGACTGAGTAAAACACAATCAATCGATACTTTGTGTTTTGAGTGACATCCTAATTGCGCCTTCCTTATCAATATCTCCTCTGCCTCTGGTTTTGCTGTAGAAAGTTTCCATCTCAGTCTTCCATTTTGTTGAGGTTTCCTTATCATTATTTCCATGAAATAATGAAATGGTGACATCAGCAGTACCAGTTTGTTTTTCTTTGCCACATATAAGGCCAATGTTAAATCTTTCTGAAATCCAAAGATCATCCTATGCAATCCTCTGTTTTTAAATTGCAACATTTTATTTGGAATTTCTGCTTTGTTACTGCATACAGTTTCTAAACTGATAGACTTGTGCTCTGTTAGCAAATGTAACATCAATGAAAACGGGTAAACCAGTTGTCCAGTGTCACATTCCAGTTGGTTTAGCAGATGGGGGCAACAAGTCTGTGCACAGCATCACTTGGTTTATTACTGTATGAATAGGGACCTGGTGGCTGAGTTCCAGGATAAGGGTCTAAACTGAAAGCATAATAAGGTTTTGTATGGATGACGGATAGAGGCATAAATTTTTATGCCCTTTTTTTTTTTTTTTGTGGCAGCAGGGATTGAACTCACAAACTTGCACCTGTCAGACAGGCGCTTAAGTCACTGAGCCAAACTCCTGGCCCTGGTTTTTTGAGGCAGGGTCACATTGTGTAGCTCAGGCCAGCCTTGCGCTCGTGTTGTAGCCCAGGCCGGCCTCGAACTCACAATGCTCCTCCTACCTCAGCCTCCCAAGTGCAAGTGCTAGGATTAAAGGTGTGCGCCACCACGCCCGGCTTAAGCCCTACTTTGAAGGTTTTTTGGGAATATACTGCCTGAAGCTACAGTGACCATGAAATGCTTCAAGGTGTTCAGTAGTCATGTATTCAGATGTGTAGATTGCTAGACACTTACCCACAAATCTCTCAGGCTATGAGTGGATAGCAGCAAGATTATCAGTTCTTTTTCCTGGCGAGTGGTTTTATATTCAGGCAATTTTGAAGGAAACCAGATCTCTCAGTGTCATTGTCATTCTACAGACCTCAAGCCTACTCCCATCACTTTTCTTAAGTTTTTTACATTCCTGTGACAGCCATGAGAAGGCCTGCTAAGTACAGCAGGTCTATGAATGCTTTGGGATGTCGTAATAAAAACATTATTGAATATGGCTTTACCCGCTATGATGCAGAACATTTTACTTGTATCTTAGCATTTGTGTATTTCATAACATCTTGTAGCATTTCATCTGTTAAAAACAGGTTCCAACACTGAATGGCAGTGCTGGCATTCTGCCCAATGGGTTTCACCCCTGCCAAGATCCTTACTGTATTTTCAAATCTAGTTCCAACAACTAGGATCTTTCCATTTGATTGTGTGACCATTCTGTACCATTTCTGCTAATCAAATATGTACTCATATTGCTGTTTTCTTTGTCATCTGAATTAAGGGTTCTGTGCTCCCTGTGTCTGTATCAGTTAATTCTTGCTCCATTTCACTGTCACAGGAACTTTCGCTCACATGGCCTACATCAAAGTCATTATCATTTTCTTGCATGCATACCTGATCTGACGATTCATTTTTAACCATCTCTAAAACTTGAAAATCTGTTTTTTTCATGTACCATTGTACTGAATTAGGCTACTTCTCCCAGAAAAATCAAGAGTAAACTTAAAAAATTCCTAAATGCACAGAAATTTAGCAACGGGGATTTCATGGGTAAAGCTCCCCTGCTGCTGCTCTGCAGCTCCTGTCCACACCGTGCTGCCCCTCCGCCCAGTGGGTGACTGCACAGATAGGTTTCTGCTTCCCCCAGTGCAGCTGCAGTGAGTCACAGCCACACCCCATTTATGGTAAAATACATGTTTACAGAACAGAAGAATGCATATATTTTACCCCGTGATGCTTAGGTAAATATATGCAAAACCTGTTAGATGGAGCATTATGTAGGTAAAAATCCTGGTTGGTGACTTTTGCACACATGTACACACCTTACTGTTCATCGTACTAAGAGGGTAAGCATGAAGATTGCTTCCTGTATCTCCCCACTGCAGCTACTGAGATGCGCAGCTGGGTACTATGGTGCTAGAGCGTAAGTTTACAGTAGAGAAGTATGGATTGGATGGCTGTGACCCAGCTTAATGTCCTGCGGGATGAATGGTAAGGGCAGCAAGCACTGCAGCTTACCAGGCTGTGTGCAGTTTGCCTCCATGTAGAATAGGTACCATAAAAGCACAGACAAAACAGATAAACAAACGAACAAAATACAAAGCCTGGGAAGAATATGGAGAAGAAGGAACTTCAACACGGTCACTGGGAATGTAAACTAATATAGTCATTATGGAGATTACTAAAAAAACTAAAAACAGCTGCTGTATCACCTAGAAACCCTACTTTTGGATGTATAATGGAGGGAATAAAGTCAGCATTCCAGAGAGATGCCTACCTGCCAGTTTACTGCAGCACTATTTACCATAGCTAAGGTATGCAGTCAGCCTAGGTGTACATCTGCAAATGAATGGATGTAGGAAATGTAATAAAAATATACACAGTGGAATATTATTCAGCCATTAAAAGGATGAGATCTTATCATTTGTAGTAAAATGGATAGAACTGAAGGTCATTACAGGAAGTGAAATAAGGCAGATTAAGAAGGACAGATATGCACATTCTCATATGTGGAAGCTAAAAAAAAGTTGACCTGAATATAGAATAATGATTACCAGAGGTTAGAAGGGGATAGTGGGAAAAGGGTTGTTGATTGATTTTGGTGTATTGTATTTATGTATCAGAGTATCACACTGAACCCTATTAATACATACAATTAATGTGTGTTAATAAAAAATAAATAAAATCTCAGTCGATAGCACTATGTTTTCCAGGTGAGTATCTATGTCGTCTTCAAAGCTCAAGGCAGGCGTTCTTCCAAAATACACAATAAATAACTGGAATTAATGCAACTGGGACCCAGGATTGCCAAATGGCTGGGTTCGATGAGTGGCACACAGGCTGGCTGAGCTTGAAGAGAACACGGGGATGGCTCTGGGCCCTCTGGACTCCCACCGGGTTTCCCCTCAGGGCCCTCTGCCGCATCGGGGTCCTGGAGTTTGCAGCCGTCCCGCAGTCCCGCAGTCCCTCCCCGCCCTAGCCCATGCCGCTCCCGGTTCTACCCCGTCGGCTCAGGGAGGGAGCGGCCTTGGGGCCCCGCTCACTGCTTGGCTTCACCGTCCTGCGTTGCGTCTTTCGGAGGCCGGTAGTCTTGGCTGCTTCTTGCCGGCGCGTCCTGTGTCCGCAGGACTGTTCCCTCCCCGCCAGCAGGGATGACCCTGGGAGGAGCCAAGGGGTAAGAGGTTCTTGCATCCTTTTACTTACCTAGCCTGACTCAGAGCTTTTGGAAGAAAAGCCAGACATTTGCACTGGATTCATATAAAGACTCGCAGCCGCAGGGCCGGCCAACAAAAGCGTGAAGCCGGCACTTCGGAGCATGTTGGCCCTTCTGCCTGTTTTCCGACAGGTGATGTCCCTCCTCCTCTGGCTGCCAGGCTGCAGCGTTCAGAGACACTGCGTGCAGCTCAGAGTGTGGCTCAGCGGTGGAGCGTTTGCCTGGCACCACCAGGCCCTGGAGTCGGTCCGTTTTGCTGCCCATGACAAATCCCCAGAACTGGACACGCGAATGAATGAATGAGTAAACGAATGGGTGTGAAGATGCTATGGAGTTCAGTAGAAAGGTGGAGGTGGTGGCTAAAAAGTTACCTTTAATGTTCTGCCTAATCCAAAAATGACAATAAGCAAATACGACAGGAGTGATAGTGGTTAGCTCTGGATGGTAGAAATATGAGAATGTTTCTACTTTTTTGTTTCTTAAAGCATGAAAATAGTTCTGGAAAATAAGGGGTGTTGTATTAAAATTAATTCTCTTACTCCTTTGTAACTCCAGATCCTTTTTATTTTTATTTTTATTTATTTATTTTTGCTGTTATGGTGAGGTCGTGCCAGGGCCTTGTCCATGCTAGGTAAGTTGCTTACCACTGAGCTACACCCCAGCTCACATGGTAGCTGGGAAGAGTTTTTCAGAGATACGAATATTTTTATTCCGGGCAGTGTGGTTGACTTTACCAACACTGTGGATTCTTATGCCTAGCTGGCACTGTAGATCCAGTTTGTATAAATCGTGTTTGGAGTTCAGAACGAATTTTGACGTGCTGTAATTCCCTCAGCCTGGAGGCCTGTCTGGTCTCCCCACAAAGTAGCAAGACGTGGAGGTGCTCTGCCTTCCTCTCTTCGTGAGGCGGGATTGCGAGCCTCTGTGAGGAGTGGGGAGACAGCAGCCTGCCTCTGCTGCTGTGTCTCTGTGGCAAAAATGGGAACTTCAGGGACGCCCGAGTTGCTGACAGTCACACGATGGCTCTGTTAACATGCTGCCTTTCTTTCTAAGAGTGGGTATTTCCGGAGCAGGGTTTTTTCTGGGGTCTTGCTTTTTTAAGGCCCATCCTCGTGGTGACTTCAGTGCTGATTGGACCTCTGTTGCTGTCCCACTGATTGTCTTCATTGTCAGCCATCTGGTTGCCATCCAGTTAGCGCGGGCTCCTGCGGGCCTGACATGGGAGCAAGCCGGTCAGCCTGTGGACTCTGTCTTTGGGTCTTCTCCCATCTCAGGCCCGTTCTGGGGATGCTCACTCACGTAGGGACCAGCATGGCACCCAGTATGGCAAGCTGTTGGTAATGATGTTCTGAAAGGAGACCGTGGGTTTGCCAGGCATAGCGTCCCCCCTCCAAGGAAGATGGGAGCCCTGGAGTCTGAAGTACCAGCGCACAGTCCGGGTCCTAGAGGGTAGCAGCCTTCACGGGCGGGAAATGTGTGCACATTCCTCTCTCACTGTTCACCATAGTGTGTTGGGCGTCTCGGATCTTCAGATCTTAAGCCAGTAAACTGCCAGTTAGTCCTACTGTAACTCTCACTGGACAGGGATTTTCTTTTTTAATGTGAGAGACAACGTGGCTACAAGACAGAGCAATGAAGTAGAGGTTCCTTATTTACCTTGCTTTAAGAGAAAGACCCAGAAGACATTTTTTTCACCCCAGTCCTGGTTCTAACAGCTCCTGTCCTTGGATGACTATGTGTCTGGCTGTGGTCCTTGCTTTCTTGGGCAGCAAAATGAATAGACAGCACTGAAAAAAGATAAAAATGATTGTCCTTTGTTTTGATGTGTTTCACAGGTATCTATAGTTACTTTTAAAGCTAAATTGATTAAATTCAGGTGAATTCAGGTATTACTTATCTTTTTCTTTTTTCAAATGGCAAAACTGTGTTTCAAAAGAGTTGGCCACAGCACTGATAACTCTTAAATCAGCAATGGTTTTCTTCTCTGTATACGAGAACAATACCTAGAATGTAATTAATCAATACTTATGTGCTGTAAGTGCTTATCTTTCCTATCAGATATAATTCATGTATTATGTCTAGGAATATTGGACCTTAACATCTAGAATCTAGAGTTCTGTTCCTGGTAATATGGCAAAGGAAGTATCCTGAAAAATCTTTTCCACTTCAAAATCCTTGAGAATACTGGGCAAATACACACACACACACACACACACACATACACACACATGTATATATATATATATATTAGGCTTTTAAAAATAATGCATACCTAATGATACTGAGTATTTTTCATATATTTTTGCCATTTGTTCTTTTTCCAATTTTTATTTTCTATTAGTGTATGTTACATTCCTTGTGGGGAGTTGGTACATGTATATAACACCATTGCTGGAACAAAATACCTGACACCCAAAATGAAGGCAGGAAGGAAAGGTTTATTTAGTTCACTGTTTGTGGAGGTTTTAGTCCATAATTAACTGGCTCTAATGTAGGGTGGCATGGCACAGGGGCAACACTTCAAGGCAGCAGCCAGCAGAAGCAGCCAGAGCAACAGAGGGGAGAACAAACCTCTTCTCCCTTATATTGTAAGCAGGCTACCTCTCCACCCAGGGCAAGTGTAGCCCTCACACCACCTCTGTGCCCTTCTCTTGCACAGGCTGAGGATGTTTACAAAGTAAGGATCCTGGCTCCCTGCTGAGTCTCTTAGCTAAATTTCTAGATTTCTCATGTTGACACAGTGCATCACCCATACCAATCCACCCCTTGTCAACTTGGCAAGCAGACATATTTATTTAAATCAGTCCACAGATACCAAGACATGCTTATTATCATTTCACAACTTGAATATTATAACAGTTTAACAATCCTTAAGAACCAACATTTAGTCTATCAACATTATATTACATTAGAATCATAACGTTTTGCCTCTGTGCCCCCAAAGACTCACACACATCTCTTTATGCAAAAGGCATTTAGTCCATCTGCAAGAGTTGCCCAAGTCCTAACAGTTTCAGCATTGCTGAAAAGTTCAAGTCCCAAGTCTCCTTAGAGATAGAATGCAGACTGTTAGCTGCAAACTCCTGTACAAATGAAAATAAAGTTAAACACTTCCAACATGCAATGGCATAAGATAAGCATTCCCATTTCAAAAGGTACAAATGGGGCTACAAAGCATTGAGACCAAAGCAAGTCCAAAACCCAGCAGGGCAAACATTAAGTCCTGTAGTTGCACGTCCAGCATCTGAAGCAATCTGTGGCAAACTATGAGCTCCAAAGGGCTTGTGTGGTTCCACCCCTATGGCATTTCTGGTGGTTGTAGCTCCCACAGCTTCTCTCTTAGATTGGCTTTGCTCTCTCCTTGCAGCTTTCCTTAGATAATTCACATTTCTGGCTTTTCCAAACTTCTGGGTTCTCCACTGCACTTTTGGCTTCACACTCATAGCTTCACACAGTGCCCTCTCAGGGGCACACTGCCTGGCCTCCCAGGCCTTCTAAAATCAGGGTGGAAGCCTTTTTAACCTCAGAATTCTTGCATTCTGTATGCATCTAAAACCAGCACCACATAAGGGTCAGGGATATAGCTCAGTGGCATAAACACCTACCTGGCAAGCACAAGGTCCTGAATTCGATTCCTAGTACAAAAACAAAACAAAACAAAACAAAAACTCATTCACGGCTGGGGATTTAGCTCAGCAGCATAAGCGCCTGCCTAGCAAGTGTGAGGTTGTGAGTTCGATCCCTGATACAAAAAAAACAAAAAACAAAAACAAATAAACAAAAAAACCCAGCACCATGCAGATGATGCCGACATCTGCTGCCAGTTGGAGTGGTAGCCAGGCTTTCCTCTCTCTTGGCTGTAGGAATGGAGTGCTTGGATCACTGGATACTCTCAGTTCAATTCTGAGGAACAAATTTTCTATGCTGCTGCCATTCTGGAACATGGTGCTCTGTGGCTTTCTCCTCCAAGCAAAGTCTTTTCATTTTTCAGTTTTGAGGGTGTAAAGGTTTGAGACTTACTGCTTTTTGTGATGCCTTCAAGTCATCTTTTCTATTTTCCTGTTCCTTCTCAACAGTCGAGATTTCCTCAGCTCTATCTTTACAGTCCACGGCTTTATTGGAGCTTCCTTTCTGACCAAACTCACAATGTTTTAAATCATCCTGCTGGACTCTTTGCTCTTGATTCTCAACGAAAATCTAGCTAAAAGCCACCAACCATAGCCATGCACTGCCTCAACTTTCGACTACTTTGAAATTTGTTCTGCCAAATTAATTAGTCTACCATCCTTAGTCTTAGTCGCAGGCAAAGTCTCTGGACATGGGCAAAATGCAGACAGACTTTTTGCTGTCACAACACATATCATCTGGAGTCCAACAACCAATGCAGAAACCTCCCAAGTGCAGATGCAAATATGGGGCTCCTTACTCAAACTTTATTGAAAACTTTGAGCACAGCTTAAAGTGACAGCACAGTATGAAATCCAGTGGGGCCCTCCGAGCACAGGCCCTGGGGTAACTGCACTGATCAAATACCAGGAAATTGGCCCTGATTGGGAGCCGCTCTCTGTCTGCTCTCCAGTGCTCTGCAGGCCCACCCAATGGGCCTTGTTTTATCCTTTTTTAAAAAAATTTAATTTAAACAGTTTAAAATTGTGGTAAAGTACATACAACAAAATTTATGATCTTAACAATTTGTAAGTGCTCAGCTGGGTGACATTAAGTACATTCACGTTGCAGTGTAGACATCACCACCATTCGTCTTCAGAACTTTTGTGTCTCTTCAAACTGGACCTCTGTGGTGGATTAACTAATGGTCAGCTTGGAACACCCAGCTGAACCAAATCAGCATGGTGCTGGGTGTGGAGGACCCACCTGAGGATTGTTGCCAACAGCATAAAAGGAGAACTGGAGGGGGAGATGGTGCGCTATTGATTCTCCTGGAGAAGCTTGTCACACTGGTTTTCCAGATAGGAACTCAGCTGTTCTCATCGTCAGAGGAGCTCAGGTCATTGCGGTCACTGAGGATGATTGCGGTTCTCTTCAGGGAAGCTCTAGTTCTTACTCTGAGCATCACTTCTTGGCTCCAGTGCAGATCCCTCAGCCTGCTGGCACAGCTCCTTCATCCCACCAGTGCAGATTTTCTAGCTTCCACCATTGACTTTGGGCCTTCCCAGTGCAGATCCTTGATACAGACTTGCAGGAGACATTGTCGTTGGCCCTAGGCCTCCAGCCGGACTCATGGAGAACACTGCCCTGGGCTCTAGGTCTTCAGCTGGACTCATGCAGGACATTGCCGTGGGATCCAGGCCCTCAGCTGGATTCTTTGGATCTCTAGTGTGTGGACAGATCTCCCATGCTCTTTTGCGTTTGATTCTTTGGTGAATATTATAAAATAATCCTATAAATTATGTATCCTGTTTTAAATCCTTTCTCCTGTAAACCCTGAAACAAAGTCTGTACTCATTAAACACTAATTCTCATTCTCCCAAACTC
>RJWM01019884.1:0-38162 GCA_004363535.1 Dasyprocta punctata | reverse complement strand
GGGAGGGGAGAACGCAAACCCACAACTCGCATCAACAACGTGAACAACAAAATCTATGCACATATTTAGAGTCTGAAACTCAAATTTCGTAGAACAAAGACTGACATCTAACTTTGGCACATAAACACCTATCTTTCTGTGTGTAAGTTTCTGTAATTGAAACAGGCAGTCTGTTCAAAATCACCCTACTCTTGATTTAATGCTTTAAATATTTAAGTTTTTAAGAAGGACCACACATTCTCATTCCGCACATGGGCCCAAAGGTGATGTCATCAGTCATGGAAAGGAGAACAAAAGCTGAATCAGCAAGGCGATGAATCAAGACTATATCAGGCTCCTAAAAATTTGGAGGAAGAAAAATATAGATAAGGGCCTTTTAGTTTTAGTCTCCTCATTTAACCTCTTTACTATTTTTGCTACATTTATGTGAACCCTAAATATTTTTATTAAGTATTGACTGACTTTTAAAAAATTTACTTGAGCTGGTCTTATTTTAAACAATGATGTATTTATAAAATTACACACTTTCTATTATGTTTTAGGAGCAAACAACTAATTTAGAAAATTAATGTCTTGTCATAGTTTCTCAAGTCATTGTCACTTCTCTTGATAGTAAGCTCGCTCTGTTCCATGAAATTCTGAGATCTAATGAAAAGAATGAGTGTCTTAGAAATTTTGGGGCTTAAAAAATTATGTTTTTAAACAAAATTCTCAGAGGCAGTCTTAGAGACAAAGATTCTATCATTCTGCTGTCTTGTTTCTGCTTCCAATTCTACACCCCAAGGCAAGCTATGAAATTTAGGATTTGTCTTCTTCAATGTGGATCATAGAAACTAGAACTCCCCTCCCCCAGTGCCAGCCAAGAAGCCCAAAACCATTGCTTTAATCTTGCCCATCTTTCTATCTTCAAATTGGCTCTGAAGAAATTCTCTGCCCTTGCTATCTGAGAGGAATACACAGATCATAAGGGGCCTTGACTTACACCTCAAGGAGCACCACACTGCGTTCAAAAGGAACTTGAATTCTTGCTGTTTCTCTTCTCAGTTTATTAGCATCATATTGGAACTTTTTTTTCAATCAGATCTTCACATGATCATCCATGCAGCCAGAAACCTAAGCACAAAAGTAGAATTTCATTCTAAAGTTCCTCTGCAGGTAAAACTTTGATTAAATTCACTTGCCATCATTTTTCTCTTGTTAACCTGTCTTTTTCTATGGAGGAGACAACCATGACCCTTATGATGGGAGAGTATCTCCATTCTCCAGTCCTACAAGGCAGTTATCACGCTCCTAAAGGTAAACCTAAGAAGGGCAAGTTAGGATTCCTTGATATCACTCTACATTATTTTATCATAGAGCACCAATAATTTTCTGTATTGTCCTCACTTAACCATGCATCCTAGTATTTTGCCCTTTCTCCAGGTGTAAGGTGACAGCAGTCATCCATCCAGGTCCGACACGGATTCCTGCACAACTGGTTTCATTAATCCAAATTGAAGATGTGAACACTCTGCTCTATTAGGCAGCAGATAGGCCTTGTTATAGGTCTGGGCTTTTAAATGTTTTCACTGTAAAACTTTGTTGAAAAGTTCTCTCAGTAACAGTTCTAATTATCAGCTCTAAGCTCATTAAAATACATATTTTAAGTAATTAAAATATTCATCATGTTAACTGAAAATGTTTACAACACAGTACTATAAATTGCTTTTCGTCAGTCTTTCAAAATTTTATTAAAACACTAGGAATTTTAAATAGAGATATTTAAATAAAGCCAAAAATGAAAAATATTAATACCAGTTATTAGATTTGAAAGACTTCCTGCCCTGAGATTGTGTTTTCTTTTGGCATAAAGTGCTGAGGGACTCCATAAGCAATCATATTTGTTTGACAAAAAAATTTTCTTTTTATGTGCTTATTCACTGAAAAGTGATAATGGTCTAAATTAAAGTTAATACATGAATTTATTCAAAACTCATTGAATCTATTTGACAGTTCTTTTTATCTAACATCAGATAAATTGTTGGGCCAATTCCATTACCCTACTTTAACCCACTGCAATCTGCCTGTATACCAAGATAGATCAGAGTGAATCAATATTTAGGCATAATTACAGGTATTAGAGAAAACTATTGTAGATAAAATTTGAACACATTTTGGATTATTCTTTAAATTTGGAAAATAAAAACTACATGCTATATTTCTAACTCTATTGTATATTTTACAAGAGAATAAAAAATATACAGTTGGATTTCACAATCACTATTTGATCATTTTAAATGGATAACCTTTTATTGTATGGCTTTTGGTCTGTCTTAGTACCATAAAGTAAAATCCACCTCAGTAATGAATAGATTTTCTTTCTTTGTTTTGCATCTTTTAATTGTCACAAAATTAAAAGCCCAGCTCTAAAACTTTAAGACTTCCTAGGGAGTTGTTTACCTTGTCTAAAATAAAAAGTTCTTTTATTTTGGCTTCCTTAGAGTGTTTGTTTTTCTTTATTTTTAGGTAGTTATTTTCTCTGAAAATCTATTATTGAAATATTATGTTACTGTGAAAGTATTAAGTTCAGGTAGACACTAAAAACAGGTGGAGTTAAAATCTTAATTTAGTAATAAATACAAATTAAGCTCCAAGATTAGTCAGCACATCTGAGAGCAAATATCACAAAATAGTTTTATTAAAATATTTCAGATGACACATACATATTTAAGAACAGATTTTGAAATATCAGTATTAAAGATCATTTTTGAATACATTATCACCCTCTGTAATGTAACAGTTGTTAAATCATCCATAAATAAGGATATGCAAAATAATATTAAGCCATTTTCTAAACCATACACAAATTCTTAATTCCAGATGTTTATTATAAAAACTTAGTCTCATGAAACACCTACTAAAAAAGACTTCACAGCTTATGCCGTTTTAAGGACACACCAGTGAAAGGTTACAAAAATTCTCCTATGTTGTACTAACCTACATTGGAAGGCAATTAGTTCCCACAAAAATGCTAAACTGCAAGGGGTCTGGCTTCAGTGTCTGGTCCTTGCCTTTCCCTTGAAGCATCTGGATTGAAAGATGTAGTTTCCAGCAAGCTTCAGGGGGCCCTCCAAGCCATGTCATCTTTCCCTCCACTTGAATGAAAAATGCATTCCTTTTTTTGGTCCTGAAATGAATTTTTCCCCCAGCCAAACTTTCAGCTTCCTGGAACGAGTTTTTGACAGCTAACCTTATTTTGTCAAGTAATACATCAACAAAGCAACACCGACTGGATAGTATATCACGCTGCTCAAGATGAAGTATTACATCTGTAGATCATAAGACCCACGTCACTTAGGTAATACATTTACTGTACTGTCACTGGACCCGTGGAAACCTACATAGGTGACATAGACATTTCAAGGTTTATTTAAAAGGATACTATTTATTTACCAAATTCTGTCTGGTTTTAAGGAAAACTATCCATATACATTTTACCTGTAGAGAAAAGCATTTAGGATATTTCTGGGATTTAAAAATAGTATATATCATTATATGATTAGGAAAATGGAGCCAAATTAAAGGAAAGAACTCTCCTTTCCCACTTGAAAATGGAAGTCCAGCTGTTATTTTTCAATCTCCTTTTAAAACTCTGCTGTGAGAGAAAATTACAAGCCTCTACCAGAGCAAAGGGTGCAGTAGATAAAACTCTTCTTTGGCATTTGTTCAGTCTTACTTTGTATATAGCTTTTTCCTCAGGTGTCTAACATCCTGTTGAAATTTCTAAGATACTCTTGGACCTCTGTGGTGACAGCCACTGTTATAAGAATGTCTATACTTCAAAATTTCTTGAGTAAAACAAGACCCTCTGCCACTTGCTAGTGGTGCAAACTTGGAAACCTACTTCTCAGTTTGTATAAAATGGGAATACTTATCAGCCCAAATCAGGAAATAGTACCTGGCACAAAAGAATAAGCAATTAAGACTAGCTCTTATCATTTTTATCCTTGTTTCTTTCGCCTAATTATTCTACCTGCTTCCTAATAACTATCTCCTTACATACTATTGTAACACTTTGACTTGGAGCCTGCCTCTTCTTTAATATGACCTCCTTAGGGGGTCCTTTCCTAATTACCTCCCTCTGTTTTATGTTTTCATAGTACCAGTTACTTTTTCTCAAGAGTGCTTATTGTAAGTGTATTCGGTTAACTGTTACATAGCTCTCTCACCCTGTGATAAATTTAAGATGGCCACAAATTTGCTACTCTTCCCAGTGAGAGTGAAAAGACAATAGCCCGCTAGGCCAGGCTGGGCAGCAGCGTTTGTTACTTAACTGACCGACACAATTTAATGGAAATGCATTCTGGCTCAACTCAGAAGAAACACTGCAGTTTACATTGTGTCCTCCACCAAACTATTTGTGAGAAAAGCCACCTTTTATGGAAAACATCCAACTAAGGAGAGACTTCCCCCAAGAAGCTACTGGGGAAGCCACATGGGTAGGAATCAAGGGCTCAGCTATGGATCTCCCAGCCACACTTCTTGCTCAAGCTGATAGCATATGGAACAGAGACATGTTGTCCTATGATACTCACTCAGTGTATTGATTTCTGAACAAAATGAAACATTTTTGTGGTTTTAAACCAATATGTTTTAGGTCATACCACTACTCAGCAATAGATAATCAGAAAATCTTCTGTCATGGGTTCCAGAAGGATAGGAAATGGATCTATTAACCATGATACCACATGGTGCTTAGCCATTAGTAGGCATTTAAGAAATATTTCTTGAATGAATGAATGAATGAATGGATTAAAAATATGAAGTCACCAAAGAAGCTGAGACAAGGTTGGGCTGGGGATTTAGCACAGCAGTTCAAGTGAATGCTTGGTAAGCGTGAGGTCATGAGTTCAATCCCTGGTACTAAAAGAAAGAAACAGATTAGGCAAAAATAGATAAATGAATCAAACTTAGGTTATTAACAAACTAATTATTTTATCATTTCTGAATAACAATTCCTTTATTTAAATAAAATAAAATAAACTATCATGCACAGGGCAATTGCATCCAATTTGGCAAAAATTATTGCACATCTACTCTGCTTGGTTACCCGAATCATAGCCATGAATTAAACAATCTCTAGCTTTCCAAAATTCACACTTGAGATCTGTATTTCTTAAATTGTGTTCTATGGGCATGCATTAGAATTACCTGGAAATGCTCATTACAATTTCAGATTGTTGGACCCCACCTCAGATATGCTGAATCAGAATCATTAGAGGTGAGACCCCAGAATTTGCATTTTTTAACAAGCCTTCTGGTGATTCTTATACACTTTGAAGTGTGAACCCAGATCTAAATCCTAGAGTTTCTCAAGCTTTCCTTTAATCATCAGGACACTAAATAAAAACAAAACATAACATAAATAGGTTTTTAGACTTTTCAGTAAAACCACTGAATCATAATCCTCAAGAATCAGGCCTCTTGAAATCTTTTTAATGATTCTTAAGAATTATAAACTTTGGAAGATAATCTCAGTCTCTCTCTCTCTCTCTCTCTCTCTCTCTCTCTCTCTGAAATAAACAAAAGATGCCTTGTACCCAGTTACCTAGGCATTTAAGAAAATGACAGAGATAAATAAAGTGATAGTTCCCAAATCACACACATACCTAGTCAATTGGCATGAGTCTTCTGTTTTCTAACTCATGCTTTTCTCAGTCTTGCGGTAGCATTTTTTTAGCTAAGATATATTGTATAAATTTCAGAGAAAAATTAGGGCTCTTGACACTGCAACAGGGAAGGAGTAAAATGGGTAATTTCACAGTAGGGATGGAGTAAAATGGGCTCTCAAAAAATACCACCTATTTTCTGCCTACTCCCCCTACACTTACTACAGAGCCTGCAAACATTTGTTTAGAAGATTTACTATCATACAACTGCATTTACAAGCAATGTTTGTCATGAATCAAATGTATAGTAGATGACTGATGCATGAAGAGGAGGCCTTTTCTTCTATCATACCAACCTGATGTTGGTATGGATATTGTTACTAAGTAAGATACAGGTAGGATAGTATAACAGATGTCTTGACTCTGAAATTACCCTCTAAAGCAATGGTTTTGCTTTTTTTCTCCTTTTCTCCAACATGCATAGATTTAGATTGTGTGTGTGTGTGTGTGTTTTATACAGGCAAACTGAATTGCTGATATGATGTACCCAAACAATTTAATGTACTAGGGTGAAGGCAAAGAAGGGTGTAAAGGCATGATTTCTTCAGTCTATAAATAATCACTGAATTACCTAGAGCTGTGTTTACAGAACCAAATGATGTGTATGTTGCAGCATTTGCTTAGGCCTAACCTACATGCAACATTGTTTTTCATTACTAACATAATTACATTTTCTGTTTATAAAATAATAATCATTCACTGAACAGGTTTTTTAATGAAATTTACCATGTGAAGAGAAGGGTTGAATGCAGTAGAAGTGAGGATATAGAAAGGGAAAGTCTCTGGAAGCTGCCCCTGTGGATGGCAACACAGAAGGTACAAATTTAAATGATCATGATCTAAAGTACAAAGTGCACCCATGTATTGCCTATAAAAGGTCAAAATCAAATGTTTTAAAATACTTATTTTCCATGTGCTTAACTATAGAAGATAACGTTCAGGAAGGCTTTAGAAAAAACTGTGGTACTTTAAGAGAAATGAGTTATTTCAACACAAGCAGTGGAAAAGGAATTCTAGGTTTAGGAAATCTTATGAGCAAATAAAAGTGGTGGCAAGAATAGGGAATGTTATGAGAGCACTTTTACGTAATTAAAGAATAGTAAGAGATATTACTGGATGTGACCGAGTATATATAGATTTTAATATTGGACCAAGAAATATGAACTTTACTTTATGATAAATTTATATAAAGCACTTTTGATAATTAACTAAAGGATTTCATCTCCTTTCATTAAGGACAAAATATTGGAGCAACAATCTTTTGACTGGACTATCTGCGTCACCCTGACATGAAGAAGCAACTTTAATTTTTAACCAGGTTATGGATTTTCAATTAAGGGATTTTTAAATACATTCCACACTTATCCTGACTTCATATTTTTCAAAGGAATACTCCATGTCTGCTTAAACCCTTTCCAAGTAGCCCTCTTGTACCAACCAAAACAGCACATGTTATGGTTTAGATCTAGAATGTTCCCTCAGGGCTCCACACTCTGGTGGGCAGGACTTCTGTAAGGTGACCTATCTAATCATGAGTGTGAGATAAATGCCTTGCTGTTAGGAGATGGAGTCTTGCAGGAAAAGTTGTGTCACTGGTAGCATGACCTGAAGGGTGTATCTACTGTCCCTGCTCCTAACTTCTCTCTCGACTTCCTGGCTGCCATGACATAAGAAGCTTTCTTGCACACAGGCCCTTCCACAATTCTATTTCTGCATTTTAGGCTGCTGAACGTAGACTGCAACTTCTGAAGTTGTGAGCCAAAATAAATCTCTCTTCCTTCAAGCTGTGAGTGATGGGTATTTTGTTTCAACTATGACTCAGTAAGACACTGTAACTTTTAAATTTTACTTCAGTTTTACTCTTTTCCAGATTCCTAGTATAAATGTGGCTCTTCCTTTTGCAGTTTATGCCTATTTTATGGTTTGTGTTTGGATATCTTTCCAAAGCCTCATGCAGTCATGGAGGCAACTAAGTCTGGTGTTTGTGATTGGTTCATTGTGTAGTGCTAGGATTGGCATGTGAGTGCTGCACTTACGCAGGGGCAGGTAGTTGGCATACAATATAAGAGAGGAAAAAACCATGCTTTTCCCTTTTGCCCTTTTGCCCTTTTGCCCTTTACACTCTTGTCATTTATGCCTGCCATGAACAGTTGCCCCTTAGCCATGCCACCCTGCCTTGGAACCTGATGAGTATGGACTGAAACGTCCAAAAACTGTAAGCTAAATAAACATTTTCAGCCTTCATTTTGAAAGTCAGTAATTTTGTCCCAGCAATGAGAGAAAAGTAGCCAAGACAGCCTGGCTGCTCCTGCCCCCATGTGCTCCCTTTGGTACAAAGATTTCCTCGCACAGTAAATGAACAAGCCCAACTTTGTTGAGCTACAGGTATATATCTAGTCATCTTTATCAAATACATTTTATCAATATAAATCAGTATTGTCCAGAGGAACTACAGTACAATCCAATATGCAAACTTAAATTTTCTAGTTATATTTTTAAAAAGTAATCAAGGAAATCAGTGTAAGTAATAGTACATATAAAGTACTATTTGAACAAGCATCCAAAATTTTTAATAAGACACTTTGTGGTATTTTTTAAATGATATCTTCCAACTCTTTTGTATGTTTTGCATTGTAGCACATCTCTCTTTGGAATAACCACCTTTCAAGTATTCATTTGTGATTCATGGATAACATATTGAATAAGCCTAGCTCTAAAGCTAAGCATTCGAATAGAACTTTCTGAATAAATGGTAATGTTGCAGAGTTTTGCATAGTCTAATACAGTATCCAGTAGTCCCAAAAGTTACTTAATATTTGAAATGTGGATTGTGTGACTGACAAATTGAATTTCTGATCTTATTTAAATTAATTTTTTCAAATTTAGATTAGCATATATGTCTACAGGCTATAGTTTTGAACAACACAATTCTAGATAATGGAAAGATATCAAAGTGTTTCAAATAGACGAGTGTCCTGTTGGGAACTGCAATTGAGAACTGAAAGCAGAAAGGGGAAATATGGTTTTAAATGGGAGCATTCCCCAGCGTGGTTTAAATCAGCACTGCCCTAGGTTAAAGCACAATTAAAGGGGCTATGTTTCCTGACCTCTGTCTGATCGATCATGACATCTATAACATCAGGGCTATTTACTTCAGTTACCCAGTCAAATCCCATGCTACATCAAGCAATAACTCAGAAAATGGCTTCTGTCACTCCTGTGTAATTTTAACTTCTTCACTTTTCTTTAGTTGACTCATGTTCCACAGCATCGAGTGACCTTTAAATATTTTACCCATATAAAACCAACAGGGGTAAAACTGATGAAAATTCATGGTGCCTTAAAAACACAACTACAGTGACTTCATTAAAGACAAAGAGTGTTTCCAACAACTCATTCTTTGGATCCATCCAACCTATGAGAACTCAAGTTAACAGTCAAAATTTTTCCCTTTTTATAATGAACCGTAAAATTACACTTGGCAATCAAGAGTACTGTAGAAGATAAGTAAAGCAATTTTCCTCATCATTTCTCCTTTTGTTGTCAATCTTGTTGCAAAGCCCATTGCCTTTTCAATGAACTGTAAAGCGAATAGTCGAGATTATACAACGCTTGAGCATATACCCTTAAGCCATGCCAGTTTGATTTTGACCTGTGCATTTTAAATAGGTTACACCAAGTATAAGGTATCTCTGGAAAGTTTTTATTAGATGACGTACTTCTGTGTCTTGGATTTATTTCAATGACAAGGAATCTTTCCCCCCTTATTGTTTTAAAAGTTTGTCAAGAATTCAACTTTGCATATACATGTTAGAGCATTCCATATTTTTCAGGTAATTAAAATGTTTTTAGGAATCATAATACTGTTTATTATATATTGACTATGTCTCTCCTAAATATTTTACAATTATTGATTTAGAGTGAATAAGGAACCCACTTTCTCTTTGAGCCTAAAGCTTAGGAAGGGTAAATGCTCTGAGTTTTGCTCCTCAGTAGTCTCTTAGGTGAAGACTGCATAGGCTCTTAAATAGCATGCAAAGAGCAACCCAGATTCACCAAGGACCAGTTTGCTAATCACTCTCAAATTGTGATTCCTTCCTTTTCTCTGAACTGGGAACAATAGTATCTACTTTGTTCAGTTAATAAGACAAAATATATAATTCTTGGATAGTGCTTGGTACCTAATAAGTCAATCTATGAAAACTGTTACTCCCATGAATGAATAATGTGTCTATTACTATTTGGGGATGTTTTTATGCATAAGCCCTGGAATCATAGGCTTACTATCCTACAAATTTATTCCTGCTGATGAAAATGTTTGACTGTCAGATAGCTCTCCTCCAGGTAATGAAAAAGAAACATGAACTCATTCTATCCTGCAGTGCCCTAATATTCAAGTGCCTTGTAAATTTGCCTTTGGGGGTGCTGCCATCCCAGCTAGTTGAGGGGAACAATAATATATGAAAAGGAACGGTAATATTTGAAGATTTGAAGAAGTCAGCCAGCATTTGGGCCCATAGTATAGAGTGCACGGTGTACAAGACTTTACATTATTGCATGGAAGTTTGGCCCATGTTGTATATATAGAACCCAGGCAGAAGAGGAAATAGTCTTTTGTCAACACACAGTCACCCATGCCAGAAATATAGCTGTGCAAAGCTGATATATATTTCTATATATACTGTGATTAACTTGTTATTTATAGAAATGTACCTGTTTTCAACAAGAGAACACTTATCAAAATATTAAATTTCTTCCCCTCAGCACAGAAAAGTCAGAGGAGGCCACTGGAAAATGAAGTCTGCACATTGCAGAATCTCTTTCCCTAGGAGGACCTGAGGTCAAAGAGGAGGCACCCCAAGTAACTAGCAGAGCCTGTGAGGAACACCAACCAAGGAAGAACTGACTGGAAATGCTGGAATGCCAGTGGGGTTGTCCCTTGTTCAGTTTGGTTTTTCAGTGACAATGCTGCCTCTTGGGTTCAAATTCTCTTAATTTTGACTATCTTTCCTTATATTGCCAAGAATGGCACAGAGTGAGTCAAAAAGAAGGAAACCAACAAGAGATGTGTGTGCTGTTTGTTTTTTAGTGTATGATTCCTAAAAGATGACAATGAAGTTAGCCAACTACTCAGTTTAGAATTGTAAGAAACTTACCTAGTTCTCTCTTTTTTAAAAAAAAATTTCTTTCAGTTTAAATTTCTATTTTTGTGCCTTTAAGATTCATTGGCTTTATTGTCAACTTTTTTTTTTTTTTTTGGTTGGTATCAGGGACTGAGCCAAACTCCCAGCCCTGCTGTTTTTTGAGGCAGGGTCACACTATGTAGTTTCAGGCCAACCTTGCTCACGTTGCAGCCCAAGCCAGTCTCGAACTCACAATGCTCCACCTACATCAGCCTCCCGCGTGCTGGGATTAAAGGCGTGTGCCACCACGTCCAGCTACTTTTTCATCAACCACAAATATCTGGCTTCCTTCACATATTTCCCCCATGTAGGTCATGTTCTTAACATGGACAGTTGAGACCTTATATATTTTCCTTTTGGGAGAGGCAGTACTTCTTTGCAACATTAGCCTAATTGACCACTCTCATCAATTTTCATAAAACAACACCATGACTGGTGGAACATGATTTCTGAAATGTTAGCCAAACCTTGCCATTTTGGGATAGGTAAGTATGGCCAGTCTCACCACAGAAACCAAAAATTCAAACCAGATAAAATATGTGCTCTGATGTATTTACTAATAATAAGGCACACTTTCAAACACTGAGAATAATATTATTGTCAAAAAGTAAATTCAGGGACATTAAAATATGAAGAGTTTATGTGAACAGAAATTCATGAGTCAGGAAAAAACTTACTACAAGCAGCTTGGGATATCATTGAAAAATGATTGACTTTTGCCAGATGAATGTGGAAATAAAACAAAGAAAATTCTGATTGGTTAAAATAAGAGGTTAAAGGTAGAGATTGTGACATCTTTTGGATGGTTAAGGTTAAGTCACTGATTTTTGTTTCTTTGTGTTTTGGGCTTTTTCTTTCCATTTACACTGTTATATTTCAGTTTGGTGACATAAAACCAAAGCCACTGGAGCCACTTCTATTTAATTGATTTCTCAGTTATTTATTTTAGTATTATGTTCCATTAGCGCTAATACACCTGTTGAACCTTTTCAACATGTAACTTATTTGACTGTATAGTACTCTTCTCCAATATTTTTATCATCCCAACTCTACAGATGAGAAAACAGGTTTAGAGAGGTCAAAGTGAGGTGCCATGATAATGTAATGCCTTAATCCAAAATCACCATCTTACCATATTGCCCATATAAATGATCAAAATATACTCATGAATGAGCACTGAGAGCTTGTGCTTTGAAATCAGATAAAACTCCAATTTTGCTACCAAATATCTGTATAAAGTTATAATATAATAATATTTTTCTATCTCATAGATTTCTTGAGAGATTAGTAAACCCATATAAATATTTCGTGTATAATAAGCATAACAACAGTATTAGCTATTATGTGGAAAAATTCCTACTATTGACCTGGCATAGAAGCGTAGCCTACACTATTCAAAGTTTCCATATGTTAACTCAATTCATTAGTAGTAACATTAAATGGAAATAGAACAAGTTCTGCAGTGAAAGTAGGTTTATTACATAAACAAGGATTCAGCAAGAATTTCAAATGCCTATTCTTTGCCCATCAGGATTTGAGTCAGTGATGATGCAACAATAAAGAAGACTATGTCAGTGAAACTTAACTGTTAACTTGATTGCCTTGGGATCTGCCTATAGCATTAGTAAAGCACAATTCTGGGTGTGTCTATGTGGGTCATGGAAGTGTGGCTTTGTGTAAATACCTAGTCCTCACCTTTTTCTCTCTGGCATTGTTTCTCTACTCTGATTCCTATTCACCATGAACTAAGCATCTGTGCTCTACCACACCCTTTGGTCATGACGTTTCTACCATGGAGTCAGCCGACAATGTATTGAATCCTCTGAAACCATGAGCCAAATTAACTTGTCTTCCTTTAAATTGTGTACGTCGGGTAGTGTGTCCCAGCAGTGAGAAATCCGACTAGTACAAATGCCAAATCTCTTCTCATAGGACTCATAATCCAGTAGGAGAAGAAACAAAAGATCAGTGTGATTTCACATAGGAAATATGCTAAGAAGAAGAATAAGGTGGAATACCGAGTTAGCACTTGAATGATCTGATGCTTTTTATAAATCGTTTGCAAATTCTTTGACATCACTTCTCCTAGAGTTAGACTGTAATTTCCTTCCACTTGAATAGGGGTCTTACCTAGTGACTTCTCCCAATGAACAGAATTTGGCAGACACAAATAAAGCAGAAACAACAGTGTATGAGTAACTTCTGAAGCTAGGTCACACATGGCCATTTGGCTTCCACCTGGCTCTTTCTCTCTCTGCCTCTGCACCTGTGCTTTTGGAGTCTGTGGAACCTGAAGCAGCTAGGAAAAAGCAATCATGTGGTGATACCATGCAAAAGCAGAGACAGATGCCCGTGGAGCCACAGCTGCTGAATCTTCTCAGTCCAGGTGTCAGGCATGTGGATGAGTGAACCTTCCAATGATCCTAGTCCCCAGCCTTTTGGCCACTTCTCTTAGCCAAAGTCAAATGGAACAGGAAAGAGCTGTTTCCACAAGCCCTGCCTGAACTGCAGATTTAAGAACAAAACAAATATTTTTGTTTTAAGTCACTATATTGTTCAGTAGTTATACATCTGAAGTAACTGAAATAAAGGGTATTTTTAAAAGGTTGAGAATGTTTATTTGAAAAACAGAAGAACAGAGACCTGAATGATGGCAGGTGATGAATCATTCAAAGATTTGAAGGTCAAACTTCCCAGGAAGAAGAAATAGCAAATGCGAAGGCCCTGGGATAAGAAAGTACTTGGTGTTTTGAAAGAATAGCATGTAGTCAGTATAGCTGAAGTTCAGTAAAAATTTAGAAAATAAGATAGGAAAAGAAACAGAGTCAGATAATGGAGGGTCTTACATTGTTTTAGAATCTTGAAATGTATCAAGAATTACATCTTCATGTTTAATTTTAAGAGGATCAGCCAGGACAGAACACTTGTAAAACAGGAAAGGAAAATAGGCTTTTAATCAACTTTTCTATTTAAGTAATATAAATCAGCATATTTGATACCTAGTCATGGAGATACTATTCTCTATTACAAGAAGAATCCATCAAAATTCTTGGGGAATATCTGCCATTGAGTTTTAGAATTTCTCTTTTCCTTAAAAAGAATATTCAGAATTCCTTTCTTAAATTGATTTTTCTATTTAGCATTCTTCCTAATTGAGTTCAATATAATTCTGAGTTCCTTGGTAGCTATTTTGAATTTCTACAGTCAGTAGACCTATTCTGTTTTCACTAAGAACTAGTAGGCCATCAGCAAATTGTTCTTTTGCTTTTCTTTATATTATTCCCAAACCACACTTAACAGACTTTTTGGTTCCCCACAAAAGCTGAAATCCACACTCCAGAACTGTGGCAGACTCAGCAGTTTTCTTTAGAATGCAAGTTCCATCCTTTTTTTTTAAAAAGTAGTAATAATAAATACTTTCTCCAAGACTTTCCTTTCCATTTAATGTCACATGCATAATATTTAAGACCTTAAACAAATAATTTTTAAAGGTGCTTACTAAAAGAAATGACAAAAATTTCCAAACACCACAAAGGATAGCAAAATACTTTAATAGTGATTGTGGAGACCAATTATCCTTTGGGTTTCTGCAGTCTGGAGATAAGAACATCTTCAGAAGTTTTATGCAAAGTTCAAGATGACTAAAAATGTAAATTTCATCCCAGCACTACTCGGGAGGCTGAGGTAGGAGGAGCACTGTGAGTTCGAGGCCGGCTTGGGCTACAACTCAAGCACAAGGCCGACCTGAGCTACACAGTGTGACCCTGCCTCAAAAAATCAGGGCTGGGAGTTTGGCTCAGTGACTTAAGCACCTATCTGACAGGTGCAAGGTTGTGAGTTCAATCCCCAGTGAGGCAAAAAAAAAAAAAAGAATAAAATAAAATAAATTTCAGATGGTTATGTTCACTGTGAAGGGGAGAAGACAAGATTAGAAAGATCTTAAATTACTTTTCTTTTCCTAGCAGGTTACCTGAAAGTTGAAAGTATTGAATATAATGCATTCTTAGAAAAACTTAAGATATCTATGGTTAGAAAATAGGTTCTATAAAACTAAATACAAAATGTATATTATTCCCCCGGGATATAGTTGAACCAAACTATAACTGATGGCAAAATTCCAATTCTATTGGTAATGATTGCTCTCAGTTATTCATTTTTTTCCAGTGAAACTAAATGGCAAAATGAGGTAAACAAGAAGCAAGTGCCTTCATAAATATATGGACTTACAGTGGTATCATTTTTTTATTAGTGAAAGATGGAAATGGATAAAAGCATCCAATGAGTTGTAAAAATGTCTTCAATGCAAACTTTTGCATTTTTTTAAAGAAATGGACCAAAGAAATAAAATAACTCTTCAGAGAAAAGTGAAATGTTCTCTGAGGAATATGATGTAATGTTTATGAATCAAAGCTCCTGTGAAAGAATCAGAAGTTAATATCCAAACTGTAGTGAGTTCTATAACTTGTAATAAGTTACATAAACTTTCTGAGCCTCGGTTTCCTTTTTGGTAAAATAGGAACACATGTAACTACAGGATTGGCCTTTTAAAATGGATTGGAACTAAATTAAATAATATGTGGAAACCTAATCCTAACCATCTGTCAAATAGCATTCAAAAAATATTAGCTACTACCAGCCCAACCTTTAACAAATGCATAATTTTTGGCTGGTTGAGTTTAATTTTGCCTAAGCCAGTTTAATCTGTATTGTTCTTGGGCTGGCTCATTTAAAACTAGGAAATTTACATAAACTCCAGGCACACAATTATAGCAATATTTTCTGGATTTCTACACTAGAGAACAGTAGGGGTGATGACAGAAAAGATGGCTTTGCTGTTTCAGGAATCTAGTGGTGGAGAAAATGACACCACTGTAAGCCTAAGAGTTTGAACAATGCTGGTAAATTTTGTTCTCTAACTTTTCTTTTCTGCCTGATCTTTCTAACAAACTCAGTTTGTCTAATCAGCAGAATATTTATAGCTTCAAAGCAGTTCTTTTGTTGCTGAAAGTAAGGCCCAACCAGAGGTGAAAACAATGAAATGTTTATCTAATTAAATCACAAGAGACCATTTTGTCACAGCGTCTCCCCCCAACTCAGCGACTGATTCATTCAGCAATGCATTGCTGTCGCTGGTGGTGTCTGTGATCTGAAGCACTCAGTTCCCTGCCTCGCCTCACTGGTACAGCTAATGACCATCCGAGAGAGAGTGCAGCCCTCGCTGCCCATTTACCTGTAGCCATCCTAGCCCCATGATACTCTTGATCTACCAGTCACATTCAGTGCGCGCAGGCAGCAGGCTGAACAAAGCTGGCCACTGGGGTCATTTGTGCCACTTACCAGTTGTGTGGTCTCTATGAAGTCACTTCACCTCTCTAAATCTCAACTTGTATCTGTAGCCTGGCAATAATTATGATGCTTGCTGCGCTTTTGTGAGAATGAAATCAGGTAATTGTATAAAAGCTTCTGGCATAAGCCGGGGGCTCAGCAATTGTTTGTTCATCGTGAATCTGTGGTACCAAAACCTCAGCACTTAACCAAGAGCAATGTTATTTTTAGTCAAGCAAACCTTTCCTGATTGATGTCATGCACTGTCAGGATCAGATGACTCTTCTTCTGAGTTCTACACTCGCAGGGCTAGGACCAGAGCTTAGAGGTCACGTGATCCTTCATAAAAGTGGATTTCATGTAATTCCCACAATGCCACATTGAATTTGGAACCTGAAGTTTCTGGATTCATCTGGGACAACAAAGAAACACTGTGAGCAAGCAAAACTATAGACTTGAAACCCAAAATAATGAAGAATATTGGGGAAACACTTTCTCAGGTAGAAGAGAGGTTTTACAAGGTATTTAACATAGGTCAGAATTATCCAGTTAGCACTGACCATATTAGCAATTTTAATAATTATTAAAGCTGTATTAGTAATTTTAAGCATTCTACTCTCCAGTTTTCCAAATTGAAAAAAAAAGCTACAATTCATTTCATAGACATTTTATTTAACACAATGTATCAAAATTATTACTTGAAATTAAAAGCAACACAAAAAAAATGTTGAGACTCTTTGGGTACTAAATCGTTAAAATCCAGTGAATGTTTTATACTTCACAGGAAATCTCAACACAAACATTCCACGTTTCAAGAGATCACGACCAGCAGCCACTATACTGGGCAGCACAGGTATAGAGAACATCGTTTGCAGTTGTGTAGAAAATTATCATTTTAAATCTGTAAACCATTTACAGAAGCCCGTGTGCACATTGTTTTTAAAAGTTTGTTTCCAGATAGAAAATTGTGGGGAAAAATCATCTCATAGCCCTATTCAACTGCTCAGTAAGACGTCTGGTTTTAAAGCCAGTGATGTTTTTTCAGCGCCCTCTGCTGTCCATGTGCTGGATTAAGCAGTTTTTTTTTTAAATGTCATTAAAAAAAATTCTCATTGGTTTAGCCCTAGAGTCAAGAACAAATCAGTTCTCTTCAAATAAATAGCACCTTAGGTATATGAACAAACACTTGACAAGGCCACAAGTTACACTGTCACTCTCAGTCCCCAGTTACCTTGGTGAAATAATAGCCTTTTATCTTGAGCCAGGAACATAACTAAAAATTGGAGAAAAACAAATTAATGTACGATTATTCCTCATTTAGAAAACCCAGCCGGGCATTCCTAATGTTGATGGGACAGTGGGAATGTAAACATAATAAGGAACTCTTAGACCACTAAATGTCTGGGCCTCTTAAGCACCATTTTCTCCTGAGAAGTCAATACTGCGGGTGCATTTAATTTGAATTCTCAAAAGCTATGTTTCAACGATGGCTACAAAGCAACAGCTTCTCAGGTGCAAATTCCTGATATGGTTTTGGTTGTGGGGAGGAGAGAATCTCAAAAGAAGCTCTCACAGCTGCAGGCATGATAAGGATGAGTAAGTACAGACTTTGACAAGTGTGGGGAGAAGTTTAGTAACGTTTTCTCAAGAAAGTTTATAGTCTGGTTATTTTGCTCCAAAAAGTATGAGCCACAATCAGGAAGGTTGTAAATAGAATGATATACCTTCAGCAGATCACAAGACCAGAATCAAACTTACTGATCTTGGAGTTTTCCTCCTCCTTCTTTTCAGTTCCATTCCTTCAGCAGAAGCACATTTCTGGCTTCTGGCCATTCAAGATTCCTTCTCTACTTTAAGCTCCCAATTCTGCACTGCAAAGAGCTTTGGAGTCACCTGGCATGGACAGAACTTCCTTTAGGTTTTGAAGGGAAAAATAACAGAGGAGCTGATCAGTTAGAGGCAAATAAAGTAGCTGCAGTCTGTCTACATCCAAACTCCTGTAGTTTGTGCCATTCAGGAGGTGAAAATGTACCAGAAATTGGCCTTGTAATTATTTGTAATAAAATTACCCAATATTAAACAGAAACATCAGATCATCAGAAGAAAGGAGTTGTTGAGAATCAAGGAAATAGTAAATTGTTTTACTCTCCTGCTACCGGATCAAACCCAGAAACTGAATTTAAATCAAACAGAGTTTTGGAGAAATGCAAAAGAGTATTTAAAAGCAATGCCTGGGAGACTGAGCTTATTTTGAGTTCTGGTTCTATTTCTTACTATTTCATAAGGTCAGTATTTAATTTCCTGATTTTTGGTTCTCTCAACTACAAAGTGGGATAATGGCACAATTCATTTCATGGTTTCATTATGCAGATAAAGTGAATTAACACTTGCAAAATGCCTCATGAATGGCCAATACCTGAGGAAGTAATTACCAAAGTTTACAGGGTTTTCAAATCTTTAAAGAGGTGTGCAAGTATAAACCATAAATCATTGATAAATATGAATCCTGCAGGTTTCTTAGCAGATTAGTAAAGAAGAAGAAAAAAAAAAAAAGAAACCTTGAGATTACTCCCATACCACATTCTTTTCCTATCACTGTCCAAGTTTAGACTTCCAGTTTCTTTTGCTAGGTTTTTATTTGATTTGGAAGGACTTTGTTGAGACAGGGTCTTGCTAATTCAGGCCTCAAATGTTCTCTGATCCTCTTTGGTCTCCTACAACCTAAAGTTGCCTTGTTTGACTTTCTTCTGCTAGACTTTTAAAATAACCTTCATGTTTTAAAAATTTACTCCCCTACCATTTAGTGGCTTAAATCAATGACTTACACTTTCCTCATAGTTCCATGGTTAGCTGAGAGGTTTTACTGTTGGTCTCACCTGGGTGGATATGTTGGTTACTTTTCCCTCATTTCTGAGGCAAAATACCTGACACCCAAAATTAAGGAAGGAAAGGTTTATTTAGCTCATAGTTTGTGGAGGTTTCAGTTCGTAATCAGCTGGCTCCACAGCAAGGTGGCAGGGCCGAGAAGCAATAGTTCATGGTGCCAGAAGACAACAAGAGCAACAAGAGCAAAAAGGGAGTAGCATGCAGAGAAGACTCTTTCTGTCCCTTATATTGTATGAAGGCTACTTAACCTAGGATGGGTGTAACACTCATACCCATAATCCTGGCATTGGGCCATGAATCAATCATAAATTCTAGAAGCCTGCTCCCATGACTGCATGAGGCTTTGGGGGGACATCTAGACTCAAACCGTAGCAGCATATTATGCTATTC
This sequence comes from Dasyprocta punctata, assembly GCA_004363535.1. NCBI lineage: Eukaryota > Metazoa > Chordata > Mammalia > Rodentia > Dasyproctidae > Dasyprocta > Dasyprocta punctata. Next base: position 18,670 of record RJWM01019884.1, on the reverse strand, counting down.
GGCTCAGCTGGAATGTTGGGAGAGCTAGATCTGTTTGCTCTTACGACTGGAGACAGAATCTTATCCCTTGGGGTCCCTCATCCTTGGGGAGGCTACCCTGGGATTCATACCTGGTAAGTGAGTTTTTAGAGGGCAAAGACCAGTGCAAAAAGGACTTTTAAGCCTCTCCAGAGTTGTTCTTGTTGATGATCTATTGACCAAAGCAAGTCACATGACTAAGTACAGAGAAAATAGAAAGGAGGGTAATTCAAGGTGGAAATGTCAGGAAGCTTGATTCACAGGAACCATTAGCATAGCAGTCTGCCACACCTCCTACATGGTCTCCCTCCTCTGGTCACTTGTAGCACCTCAAGTATCCTGAAGAGTGTTTTTTCCCTGACTCCAAAACATGGCCAATAGTTAGAGATAACTGTGATGATCGCAAGATCATGGGAACATTACTATGGAAATGGTGTCTAATAGGCAGAGACCAGAGATGCTGCTAAACTTTCCACAATATGCAAGACAGCTGCACAACAGATTATTTAGCAAAAATACATTCAGAGGGTAACAGATTCTGTTCTAAATATAACATTCTGGTATAGGTTTAGAAATGAAATTAGATTTGATTTGTCATGTTAGTGAGTTATTTCTGATGTGAGAAGTCAGATAGGTAAATAAGCAGGACGATTAAATGAAAGAAGTCCTAAAATATGGGGGGGAAAGCAGGTGGCATAGAGGTGAATAAAGGTAACAGTTAGCATGACATGAAGTGAGAAGGCTGAGGCAGACACTGCAGGAGAAAGATGGGCACAAAAAAACAGCATAAGTCCAAAGAGGAGGGCCTGTGACAGCAACAGACCAGCACATGCAAGGATTTACTATTCCCAACACATGACTGAATGATGGACGGTGGCCTGAGAAGTGAGAACTCGAGATGTGAGCAACAGGCAGATCACAGACAGCTAACATAGCTCACAGTCATGATTTTTACTTAGCTGCACACCAGAAGCACCTGGAGAACTTTTAAAAGTTACATACTCCAGGACTTATTTCAGACCATTTAGCTCAGATGCTCCAATGTCTATATAGATTAGAAAACCTCTATGATTTTAATTTACTGAAGGAAATTAAAATGATCCTGACGTGATCTTTTAGGCTGCAGAGAACCATAAAAGAGTTGTAAGCAAGGGGTATCATGAGTTTTTAGAAAGTTGGGTTTTTTGTTTGTTTGTTTTTATCAGAGTATAGAAGATACTTGGGAGGGGGCAAAATTAGACAGAGAGGCATAAGGAAGCCCATACCAAGGCAGAAGGTGAAACTTTAGTCATGACCCACACATTTCAATTCAAGAGTAGACTTCATATGCAACAGTAGTCCGTTGATAATATAATGAAACTGAAACATTCATATTGGTTAGTGTCTTACTATAACTATGCTTAGCTATGTTTAGGCATAAAAGTATTTACCATTGCTCCACACTTCTCTGCAGTGCTCAGGATAGTAACAGCTGTACAAGTTTGTAGCTTAAGAGCATAAGATCTTACCATATAGCAGATTATGCCTTCAACGTTTGCCCTGGTGCACTCTAGTTTACCCAGTAATGAAATTGCCTAACAAGGACTTTATCAGAATGTTGCCTGTTAACTGAAGTATGACAGGAAACAAGCATCAATTTGGAATTGAAAGACAAAATGGAAAATGTGACAAAGAAAAAGAGGAAGTAATGTAGAAGTCCTTCAATTTTCTCCTTTGCTCATTGAATGCAATGGTAAGGGCAACTACTAATTACAGTAAATGAAATGGATTAAAGAATTGTCAGTCTGTATCACAAAATGCCACCCCACTTCCACCGCCAGCCACTATACTTCAGTTTCTTATTTGCGCAGGTAATAGTTCCTGTTCCCATTTCAGTTGCCTGTGTCTCTTAGAAACAGCTGGTCTCTGTGACACATAGCTGGTCACTATGATACATATTGTATAAACCAATCCCCAGATGACAGGCCATTCTGCCTCTGTACTTCCTGCTTGCTTATCTCATATAAAAAACAGACCACCAGAGATCAGGGCCTGATATTCTTGGCATGATCCCAGTCAGTGCCTATCAACGTAAATAAATCTGCCTCCAAATCCTGGGGCTCATTTTGGTGTTTCTGCTCGCTGTTACAAGTCTAGTTGATATGCATGAAGTGGAAATTTTTCTGCTCTCTGGGACATATGGACTCTGAGATTCCTCTGCCCTGAGCTGCTGTTTATATCAAATCTAGGATGTTTTAGCCTGTAGACATTTGGAAGTCATGAGAATGGGTAAAACTGAGTGTGGAAAATGAAAAAAAGAGGCCAAGGACTGGCTCATGTATCATGGCAGTAAAACAGAATAGGCAAGAGAGGAGAAGCCAGAAAAGAACACTGAAGGACAGGTTCAGAGAGACCCAATCGTTTCCCATTCTAAATCACTTCAGAATGACACTGTTCAATAATGTAAATGAGATTTTTGGTCTTATGTTTAAATTAGTCAATAGCTCTGTACTGCTTATTGATTAAAAACAAACCTAGGTATGATTTTCCCATCTCAGGCCTTCTGTGTACTTTTTTTCAGCTTCACTGTTCACTGTGGCCCAAAACCCTTCTAACCTTCTACTAGATCTGACTCACTTTGCACTCTCTTGCCTTGGTGTAATAGCTCATGCTTGCAGTCTCTGCACGTTTTCCTTTGACTTTACTCCTCCCGTTTTCTCTCCTCTTTGTTCTCTGGATAAGCTCTCATGAGCCATAAAACTCATTTCAAATGTCTCCTTCCCTCTGCTCCAGTTAGAAAACCACCTATTCACTTGGTAAAGGCCTTCATACCAATGATATTTCCAAGGAAAGGCATAGAATATAGGAGTGAAAAGCAGGGATTCTGGACCCAGACTTGCCTGGAACCAATTTGGGCTCCCCACAGTGGAAAGTTAACTGCTTTTGAGTTCTCCTGAAGTTTTCTATACAATATCAAAAGGAAATTAATATATTTTGCCTATTTTTTTTGAAATTTTAATAATTTTTAGTTCATTTTCCCTATTATTTTCTTATTTCTTAGCAACATTTCCTGTTATTTAAAAAAAATCTATTAAAAAAGATTTTAAGTAGATCATTTGATAGGAATATTTATAAGTCTGGATGAAAATACTTTAATTTTTAAAGATTTTTAGATTTATATTGAATATTAAATTTAAACAGCAAGGGCCTTTAATTAATTTAATTTTAATTGTTAACAAAAATAATGACCATGTATACTTAGGAAACAAATGAATAATTTATTAAGAAAAAGTATTTCCTGTTTTTGGATCAAACATCAATTCACAAAGATCTCTGTGTCTGGCACAAAAGATGATTCCCTCCTATGTGTAATTAGGACCACAGAAGAACAGTTAGTTAATTACTCAATAAAGTGAGATTCATATACTCTTACCATTGGGCACCATAATACTGGTGGGTAACCAATCAGATGCATGACTCAGCACACTTTTATCAGAAGAAATTGTGTGGGTTTCCCTGACAAGTTAGTTAAATGGAAAGGTGAAGAGGGTCTCTATCATTCATTGCATTTTTACATCCAGTTTCCAAGAGATACTGGGACTTGGATTCAGAGTGGTCTGAGTTAAAACATTGGTTCTACCACTTTCTAGCTGTATTCACTATTCAGTTTTACATTTATTCATCAGACATGTGATGTATTGTGCCCCTATTATCAGCCAGTCCCTTTTCTTTGCATACCTGTCTTTCTGTATACTTAACTGCTGAAGACAAAATAGCACACCTACAATCAAAATTTTCTTATGCTACTTATTACCTATTTCACATTGAGGAAATTATTTAACCTCTGTATCTCAGTTACTCTGTCTATATAGTAAGGATATGATACCTACTACATGACATCACAAGGAAAATTAAATGAATTAATATGTGGAAATTCATCACAGATCAGCAAACATTTTCAGCAAAAAGTCCCCCAGTAATTCTTTTAAGTTTTGTGGGTCAGATTGTTATAGACAGCTAAGTTAAATAGAAAGATTATAAGCAATCAGATAGGGTTGAGTCTTTGAAGGAGCCAGCGCAGAAGACAAGATACCTTGCAACTGTAGGGTAGACAGGCACTGCCACTGTGGGTCAGACCTCAAAACAAAAGATAAAATAAATGCACCCACATACTTCCTGAGAATAAACATCAGGGACTGATATACTGAATAGGTATTCATGACCTTGAGGAAGCCAGGAAGAGCCACTTACCCAACCCCCTACAGGAAGAGCCCCTGTTCTATATTCATGCCTGCTTACTATATGACTTGCTTCCCCATTTGATCCTTATTTAATCAATTCTACTTGAACAATTATGCTCATAACCCTCCTGGTTGATCATAGTTTTGTCCCACCTCATTCCCATCTTGCAATTTCCCATCTTTTTCCTCCTTGGGCTTGCCTCACCTTGAGGTTTTGTTCTATAAAATCCCTAGAAAAGACTGGTTTTTGGCAACCCTCTTTGGACCTCTTCTGTCTCTCTCTTTTTTTCTCCCAATCCATATATTCTTCTCTTCACTTCTGTTGTTCCTAAGATTCATTCTTTGACTTTAGGGAACATGAACTCCTACTGGTCATCTAGCAGGTTAGGAGTATCTTTCCTCTATATCAAGATCGTCTATGTTGCACTCTTCAGTTTGATTTGATAGCACTAAAGCAATAACAGGCAACTCACACAGAACTGAATGGGTATGACTATGTTTCCATAAATCTTATTTACAACAAGAAGTATCAATCAGATTTGGGCCATAAATTGTAGATATCACCTAGAGAAAAAGTCCTAGGATATACCAAATTTTATCTATCCTTGTTATTCTCATTATTTTCTATTTTTGAAGAGAATATTTTAACATTAGTGGCATCTTCACTGCTTAGGCAAACTTGTGCTTGGCTTCTGCCAGGTATCTGGGGGCACCACCTCTCTGAGAGCACTTTAAAGTGTCTGCTTAATGATTTTGGGATCCAAGTAATGTGATTTCAAGCTGAAAATTCATGTTACTAAGAGTTTGTGATCCTAATTCTTAAAGGACTTTTTTTCATTGCATAACTTACCAAAGTCAAAATAAGACAGTTTCTTTCTGCCCTTTCTGCACTATGGTTTTATTACTCATTTTCCCTGAGGTTTAATTCTTTGGTATCCCACTTTACTGAAAGCTTTTCTATTAGAAACGTATGTTGGATACTCTTTCCTCTCACTACAGTACTTGAAATGATGGTACATTCTTTTAAATTAAGGTGTCCTAAAGTTGATAAGCTATCAAGGACTCAGGAAGAATTAGGTGTGCCCATTTATGGTAATTTCTACAGCGGACACTGTAAAATGGTTTACCTCCTGCTGTGCTGAATGCCTTCTCAGAGATATCCAGAAGATTTCTCTACACCTTCTTCCCGTCTAGAGGAGACACAGCCAGTGATGGAGACTGACAGGTGCTACAGGGCTAATCATGATTACTCAAAATTTGTGGGTTAAAGCCCAAACCCATATCATGATTATATCTGAAAGCACTCAGAGGTGAGGTTTCTGAGGTGTTATGGAAAGTGTTGTAGCTCAATATCATGTTAGGAAGTTGGATCTGATTGGAAAAGGGGGATCAAAGGGGCCATGAACTGGGAAGGTATATTTCCCTTCTTAACACCTCTCCTCTCCAGTGTGGTTCTGCTCTGGAGTCAATAGACTATAGACTGACATCTACAAACTGTGAGTCAAAATAAACCTTTTCTCTTTTCATTTGCAGGTGTCAGGTATTGTGTCACAGCACCAAGGGAAGTAACTAAAACACTCCAAGCATTTTACATGGCTGTGTTTGAAGATATACCCTTTAAAGGGATAATTAGGTTAAACTAAGACTGACATAGAGCCCAAAACTAATATTTCTGATGATTTTAGAAGAGAAAATTTACACAGAAAAAGAGAAATTTAGGGCCCACTGCAAGTCACAGAGGAAAGCCCAATGTAAGTGTTCTTTATAGCCCTCCAAGGACTCAACCTTGCTCACACCTTGATTTGGAATTCCAGTCTCTAGCACTATCAGACAATAGATGCTTGTTATTTAAGTCACATAATGTGAAGCACTCAGTATGGCAGCTCCAGCAGGTCAGTACCTTGAGAATATAGAATGCATACCTCTTCCTCCATCTCCCATCCTGGATCCCATCCTCACCCTCTTTTTTCCTCACTTCTTTTCTCCTAAGACAATCCTTCAATATTTTAAGTGTATCCAAATCACTGTCTCAATTCTTACATCTAGAGAATCAGATCTCAAATAATGCTTAAACTTCAAGCATGCTCCCTCATTCCAGAAATACATCAGTTTTGAGAGGAAAATAGTGAGGATATAAATCATATTAGATTGTAGTAGCCACAATTGTCAACAGAAAGCTGAAAATGCCCAGTAAATGAACTATTTCTTCATACTAATTGTGTGCAGTCACATCTGTGCTGTTATTCCCAGAATATCAGTACATTCCAGTGATACTAAAATATCACATGTGTGTATCCCACTGGAATAAACAGTACCTTCAAATCCAGTATGTGAGTTGGCGAAATGGCTCAAGCAAAGCCTGGCATCTTTAAGCACATGTGGGCAGCAGATTTTTAAATACCCACATCAATCTAATTAGAAAAAAGCGGGGAAAATATTAATATCCTAGACATATGCAGGAATTTCAATTATCTTTTGCAATATGTTATGATTTTATGTGTTGCAAAACATTGTTATTTTTAACCATTAGATAGTGATGTATTTTAAAGAACTTTTTAAAAATTTGTGTGGACTTCTTCAAAGTTTCATTTGTTAGAATGCCTTAGTATAAATGGTCACATATATCTTCATGTGCATGTGTGTGTGTGTGTGTGTGTGTGTGTGAAAGAGAGAGAGAGAGAACAAAGATAAGAGAGAAAGTGGAAGAGGAGAGAGAATTCTATGGATACATATGTAAGTATCCAAATGTACAAAAATGTTGATAAAGATTAGATATTCATTTATGTACTTCCTTATTTGTAAGATTCTGTGGTCTGTGATAAAATTATACAGTATTAGGAGAGAGCAGTGCATGAAGTATTAGGATCACTCAGCCAAGAAATAAATTATGATTTGATCTCCAGGGTATGATAGAAATGAAAGCTTGAAATACTTATCAGGTAATTCAATGACTATCCAAATCATTTTGGTAAATTTTTACATTCTCTTAGATTTAGCTTATATGTCTCTGAAGTGGATGAATTATTCCAGCTCTTACAGATAAATTAGGAAGAAATAAAATGAGCCATGACCTTAGATGGAGAATATGCTGTTTTCCTCCTTTTCTTCTGGACATGCCTGTGTCTACCTTTTATTTTTCTGACATTTGTCTCCAAAATAGCAAAATTTCACATGTGAAAGAATGTCAAAACACCAAAACAGTCCTTTGCATCTATCAATAAAAAAGAATTTGTTCATCTTATGTTTCTGCCCCCTCAGGCTGCCCCCTACATAGACATGCTCATTCACTGCTTATCATTTGTCTAGGAGTTGGAAAATTATGTTTGATATAAACTTGATTCCCAAAGCAAAGTCTCCCAAACTTTGTTCATCATTAGAATCTCCAGAGTATTCTTTCAATATTCACATTCCTACACCTTACCCTTTATACATCTAGACCCTAATATATGAGAAATATTTTCTTAGGTTACAAAAGTTAAAATAGAAAGTTTTAGCCTGTATTGTTTTGTATTGCTCATATAGGCCAGCAATGCAAAATGTCCTGTATAACTAAGACAATTTTCCCCTTTCAGACTCAGGACAAACATAATTAATTGATCATGATAATCTTACCAGATGACTTCACATAATCACATAGTTCTCATTACAGTAACATGGGAGCTAGCAGAAACTGTAGTTAACTATAAATAAGTGCATAAGTAAATAACTGAATAAATAAATCCTATATGCTATAAAAAGAAAAGACCAAGTTTATCCTCTAATTTCGGTTGTTAACCTTGTCAAAACTTAAGAAACATAGAGAGAACAATGGCCACATGGGCAAACAAGCCCAGTCTGGGAACCAGTGCAATGTACAGGCTGCCACTGTACTGGGGACAGCTAGACCCAAGCCTCTCCCTGTGAGTCAGTGCCATTTGCCACTGGGGAGAGAGAGAACAATGACCGCACCAGCAAACAAGTCCAGTCTGGGAACCAGCACCATGCATGGGCTGCTGCCAGACTGGGAACAGCCAGATCCCAGCCCCTTCTGGGACACAGGTTGGCAAACAAGAAGTACCAATCCCATCCCCACCCCCATCCCTGAAAGTGACCAGCTCATCTGGAGAAACACAGGCTGTGATGATGATAGCTATCGAGGTGAAGTGCAATTGGATGCCTGTAGTGCTTTTGTGTTTCACTAACATTGCAGTTCTAGGGCCAGGGGTCTGATCATAGGTTCAGAGGATATCGGTGCACACTGTGGCATCTAGTGGGGGATCTCCTACTGGTTGTAGCCATTGTTGATTCCCTATGGTCTTGTTTGGAGGTCCTATATAATTTCCACTGTTTTGTTGGGTTGGGTTTTATTCTCTTTTGTTTTGTTTGATTATGTTAAATCTGATGGCAAGAGAAGCTATTTCAAGGATAGCAAGATATATTATGGTAGCAGTTCTGGATTTACTATTGGCTTGTTTTGAAATTCTTTATTTCATTTATTGTTTTGTTTTTATTGTTTCTATTCTATTCAGTACTGTTTGATTTTTACTATGTCCAAAGTTATCTGCAGCTATTTTGAAGACATCAAAAGGTGATATGATAACTATTGTTGATCTCATAATGTTTTGAAGTTCTGTATCTCTTACACCAGTTTGTTTTGTTTTTATTTTGTTTTACCCTCTTTAACATAAAAAAAGAATAAAATAATAAAACTTAAGAAACAGCAACATACCATAGCATAGTTATTCAAACTGTGGTTGTAAATTAATTTTTTCAATTATCATAAGATGATTTAAACATAAAAGACTATCTTTCTTCACTTAACAAGATCTACTTTTTGTGTTTGCCAGAAGACATTATATGGAGGCCTCCTTGATAGACAACTGTCTAGTTAAGTGGCATTTAGTCTAACATCATCATTAAGGGAAGCAAAGAGAGAATTATTAAAATGTGTAAACCTCTTTTCCCTCTCTTCTTTCTTCTAAGAACATATTAGTTTTAAACCATTGATGTTAAGAAGACTAATTTACAGAGCTTGAGTGAAGAGGATTCTACTTTTACAAACTTAATTCAGTAATGTTACACTTTTCTAAACATGATTTTTGTAACAAGAATTTGGGAACTTTTTCACTCTGACAATATGGAATAAGGGAGAGGGATGAAGGCAAATGTAATGATGGAAATAGAGTCTGCAAAGGTACTGCAGGGAAAATTAAATATTTGAAAATTGTGTAATGTTAATAATCAGAGGGAGGAATGATATTAAAATCTGGTTGAATTGAATTCAAATGCTGCCTTTGTTTCCACCACTTCTGACAAGAGCTCCTGAAGGCAACATGATTTTGAGAGCCCATACATTGCTATGATGCCTTTCCTTTCATATTTTCCTTCACAAATAATTGAATCATAATGCTTTCATCCCTTAGAAAATTTTGATAGTGTAGATCTGAGGAGAACTACTCTAAGGAAAGCATCTATGAGATAGAGAAGAGTGTACTGGATCATTGCTTAGCATTTCTGAGGTGGGACATGGCTCTTAGGGATTACTCTTGGCCTAGTTGAGTAAGATAAGATATTTTCAGGGTGAAAAAATAGAGATTTCAGCCCCCACTTTTCAGAATGGGTGTGCTCATTTGGGTAGAAAGTGGGAAAATAATTAAATTGAATTTTAGGTGATCCTGAAATATGTCATCTCATTAAAATTGTGTGATGGCCTAGTTTTCTTATTCAGACTTGGTTCTGAACACAGCTTGATTTTCACAGCTTTGTGGATGTCCTTTGGCTAATAAAATACTGAACGTTTTACAAACCAGAGGGTGTTGCTTCAGCTTACACTTGCACTGGGCCAAGGAACCATTGATAATTGAGGAACTGGGAAGGATTCATTCTAGCAGATAACAACAACATACTGGTTTGTTCCTGAGCTTGTATGCAGGCAATTGGATTAGCTACCATTTGTTGTTATTAATAAACTGCATTTCTTCCTTTATGTATATATTCATATTTAAAAAAATAAATGAATCTCATTCACTATTTTTGTCAGAAGGTATGTTTGTTATTTACCATTTTTTGATAACAAATGCAAACCTGACCTCCAAGCACACTTCTGTAATAAGGTCAGCTTCTATTTGAAAAAAAAAAATCAGCCAAGTGGTCATTATTCTTTTATGTCAATAAGTTTTAACTGACAATCTTTACAAAAATAGAACTGAATCTCATAGGTTTTGGAGTATGCCTCAGTTCGTTGCTGTAACAGCAAAACTGAAGTTGGATAATTTAAAAGAAAAGTACTTTAGCTCATAGTTTTGGAGGTTGGACCTCCAAGATCAGGAGATCACATTTGATAGGCATCTGGGAAAGACACCAGGCTGGTCTGTGTATGGCAGGAATGTGGACAGGAAAAGGGCAAATGCAGAAGAGGTCACCTGGTGTGGGAGAAAACAAGCGAAATCAAGCAAAGGCAAATTGCTTGCTAGACACCCACACCTGAGTAATCCAGTTCCTTAAGAGCAATAATTGAGCATTTGAAAAAGGATTAATCTATTCATGAGGGGTCTAGTCCATGACCTAAATACTTCCCATTGGCCCCACCTCCCCAAAATGCCTCATCCAGGAACTAAGCCTCAATGAGAGTTTTGGTAGAGGACACACCATATTCAAACCACAACAGAGAAAGGTAAAGAACAAATGGAATTTCTTAGTCCATCATCCTAAATGGACCCCTACAAAATGAGTCCTCATAAGGAAGATATTTGGGAAAAGTGCTATCCTATTAAAATTTAAATCCAAATGTTATGTACTACATGGAGTAAATAGTAATATAGACAGTTTGTTTTCAATTGAAGTAACCTCTATCGGAAGCATTGGTTCTCCTCTTTGAACACAATAGTGTGAGCCTCTAACTTATCTCTAAGAGTTAATGTCTTCCTTAAATATTTAACATCCAGCTAGTTTAAACGTGCCTATTATACTTAATGTATTACTGAAACATCAGTGTTGACACTTGTTGAGTGTGGTGGCAGATAACTTACAGAGGTGATGAATTCAAGTTAAAATTGAACATATTAAAGAGGCTAGTGGTTTGGAAATTGAAAGTTCTAGGATTTCAATGAGGTAATTATATGCCAATTGAAACTCTTAAATTCCATTTGCTTGAGAAGATCTAGAAACCTCACATCCAGTATCTGTTAAAAGAGGATAATAATCATACCTTACTATTCATCTCTAAACATGATAATCAAAATACTTAGGAAATAGGTGCACATGAGTGTGAAAAGATCACAACAAATATCCACTTGATCAAAATGAGTGCAAGTCAGCATATATGCTAAGGAGGATCAACTTTCTACAAGTGTTGGTCCATGAAGCCAATAAATTACACAAGCATTGGAAATTTCTTTCTGAAGCTATGTCCTCAAAGTCACTTCAGCATCCAAGAGTGTTAGCAAAGTAATTAAGCAACCTCATGAAGAGGTCAATGTATTGAGAAACTGAAGCTTCCTGTCAGCAGCCAAGTAAATAAGTCTGGTGACAGATCCTCCCCACAGAAGAAAGCTTCAGATGACTGATACCTCTGGTGACAACTTGACTACAAACTCTTGAGAAATCCTTGGGCAGAACCATCCATCTAAGGGAATCTGTATTCCTAATCTTCAATATCGGTGTTAAATAATGTTTTTTTATTTTGGCTTATTAAACTTTGGAGTAATTTACTGTGCAATAATACATTACTAATTCACCAAATAAGTTGAATTATTGTAGATAAAGTACAAAACCAAATTTCAGGGCAGCAGGGTGTGCTTTTTTTTTTTTTTTTTTTTTTTGAGGCAGAGTCTCACTATGTAATTGAAGCTGAATTTGAAATTGTGTTCTCAGCCTCCTGGGTGCTGAGACATGTATTACTTCTTAGCGCTGAAATCCGAATAAAGGAGAGAGAGAATAAATGGATATTATTTTTAAATTGTGATACTGGAAATTGATCCCAGGCCCTTTATCCTGAGCTGTACCTGAAACCCTTTTTATTTTGAGACATATTTTTACAAGTTACCAAGGCTGGAGTTGAGTTTGAGATTCTCCTGTCTCAGCCTCCCAGAGTGCTGGATTACATACTTATGCCATCCCAACTTATTCTTTTTCTCCTCCTTCTCCTTGCTCTTTTTCCTACTACTCTCTTACTCCTCTTCCTCTTCTTATTTTTGTAGACATGGTGTTGAGAAAAGAGTATCATCATATTTACTTGTACAGATGGTGCTATACTGTACTGCACACAAGGGTGCCCAATATCACTGTGAAAAGAAAGAGGTTAAAAATCAAATGCATGCTCTGTTCTCAAAGCTGCATGACCTGGCTCAGAACTGTATAGCAGTACTCCTTTCTAACTCACACAAATGTTTAATCCTCTTGCCAAGACTTTACCCAGAGGGTTTTGTCCGCCCTGAGGAAACATATTTTCCCTAAGAAGCACAAAGAGACCATATGGGCTAGCAGTGGTTTCAAAATTGACACAGATAGGGACATTTACACTTTTTAAAGGTGACTATGTTCCAGCTCATATCCTGCCTAACTTTTACTGTATATGCATCTTTGCAAAAATCTTATAACCTCAGGTTTTTTATTAGTAAAGTGAGAATAAAAATATCTATATAATTGGATTATCAAAAATTGCATGAGGTAATTTTTGAAAAGCATCTAGCTCAGTGGGTTACCACAGGGCACATGATCTATGCATGCAACATTCAAACTGTATGAATTTAGACAGAATAAAACAACTGTTTGTGGAAGAAATTGCAAGCTTCTCCAATGAACCAAAATCATAATGTTTCCTATTACAAAAATCATTAGAATGCAAAACAGAATGGTAAACTCAGCACAAAATCCTGAACTATTCATCTCTGAGCAACAGAGATATGAGATAGAAAGTAGGTGAATGACAAACAAATATAAGGAAGACAGAAAAATGAGTATGTAATATATTTAGAGAATACACATATGAGTGTTGAGGTACTAAGTTATATTACTCTAACCTACCGTAGAAAAATTGCAATAATTTACCAATAAATAAAACTGCAGAAAAGTTCTCATATATTCTGATTATAGCGTTTTCTTTCCTAAAATGAATATGGAAAATAAACAATAATTGAATAGTCTTAATTAAAGATTTCCTAACTAATATTAAATATACTTCATGGGACTCAAAATAATTGATAGAAGAGGATAAAAATTTCCAAGAAATATATTACTATAATGACTCTATTGGTATTAGCAGCAATTAATACCATATTTATGAAAAGTGTAAAAGAATAAAATTATACTCTACCTTGTTAGGATTTCAGTAAGTGAGACAAGTACTGAAAATTATTAGATTTAGCAAAGTAAATCCAGTAGAAGGATCGCTCTAAGAGTGAATTAGATAAAAGATATTGCTGCATGGGTGTCAGCAGCTCCCCACAGTTGTCACCACTATGACATCTTAATTTCCTTTTTGCCATATAAGTTACCAAGTTATTAAACTTATACATAGAAAACTATACTTCAAACTACATTCTCCCTGTTTAAATAATTGTGTTTTCTGTCAACTGTTGGGATGGACCGTTACAATGGGGTAATTAGAAGAAAATACTGTTTAGCTTCAAGTCTGAATATTTACAGTTGAATCACAACTTTTTGTTTTTTAGAAGCAGACATGTATAGATTGTCCTTTTGCATTATGAAGTGACTATATCTCAACTAACAATTTTAAAATAGTTGGACAAATGCATGCTTAATTACTCAAGCCTTAAATTTGCCCATTACTTATTGACTTCACTAATTTCTGCTGTGTTTAAAAATATATTCAGGGCAAAATATATATATATATATATATATATATATATATATATATATATACATTCAGGGCAAGGGCACTGTTGGAATAAACAATTTAAATTTGAGGTTCAAGACACTCTGACTGGCAATGTGAATAAATTAGGAGATCTAGTAATCATAATATTTTGGTAATGCATCTAGTAATATTGCATATTCTTTATACATATCTGGCAATAACCAAGAAGGAAAAGCAAGTTTCCCTGTTAAGAAGTACAGACTTGTAGAAATTTTGACCAGGAGATATTAAAGTAGGAAATAACTTTTAAAACTGGTACAATTATATACAAGGATATAAACAGTGGTGTCAAAATATATTCTTTTAACTGAAGGACACTCTCTTTATGTAGAAACTAGTGTGGTATCAAAATATGTGTTTAAAATAATGATGGTGCCACAGTAGTTGGAACTTTGCTTCATGTAACCATCCTCCCCTAACTTCTTTATTGAATTAGTCACTTTTCAGTTGCTGGGACAAAAAAAAATCTGGGACCTTCAATTTAAAGGAGAAGAGATTTATTTTTGCTTGGGAGTCTGGAGGATTCAGTCCATGGTTGTTTCAAAGAAGAATAGGTATGTCAGAAGGGCATGGAAGCAGAGATCTGTTCAACTTATGCCAGCCAGGAAGAAGAGAGTGAGGAGCATTCTCAGGACAAGAATGCAACCTTCAAGATGTAGCCTCTAATGACACATCTCCAACTAGGACCCACCTCCTATAGAACAATCAGGTGTACACTCACCAATGAACTGACCCACTGATGCATACAGTGCCTCTACAATCCTGTCACCTTCCAAAAGCCCTTCCTCAGAAGGTATGAAACTTTTGGGTAACATGTTAGTTCTAACCCATAACATCTACTTTTATATACTCCCATTTCTACATTATGTGGCTCTTCAGCAGAAAAAAATATGGTATACTCATATTTAGCAATTTAAGCATAATTTAATGATGATTATTTTAAAAAGTGAAGACAGGATATACAAAAACTCAAAAAGTAGCATATTACTCTAAAGTTAATAAACTGAAGCAATGAAACAGAATCTTTTTTTATTTTTTCATCATACATGTTCTTTTTACTGTGCTAATATCCTTCCCCTTGAAAGGTGGTATCTCAGTTCTCTTCCTCTTATTCTCAGATCATTGAAGACTATGGTAGAAAGTGATGCTATGTGATCTCTATGGCTGCATCATAAAAGGTAACAACAGTTTAATAGCCTTGTTTGCTTTGAGAAGTTTACTCTTAGTACATACTGTGAAGAAATCTGAACAGTTGGAACGTTCATGCAATAAAAAAAGCCAAGCATCCAGGTCCTTCAGTAAAGCTGAAAACCAGACAGTCAGCAACATGTTGCCAAGCATTCTTGAGATCAGATCCGCTAGACCCATGGTTAGCTTCACTATCAGGTGTAGTAAGAGAGAGAAATAAACCTCTCTATAACAAAAAACTGTCCAATTTTGTAAGAAATCACTGATCTATTTTAAATTAATAAGTATTGGGATGGTTTTCTTTGTAGCAATAGTAATGTAAATGAGAACTTACTACCTTTAAGGCTGAAGGATAGAGGAAAAGGAAGTGTTAGGTACAACGGCCCAGAAGTAGAAAGACTTGTATGTTATTATCCCTCACTCACACGAAGAGAATTGGAGATTTAATAATTTAATCACATTATCTTCCTTCCTGATGGACACCTGCAGATTCCTTCATTGGCTGAACCAAATGGAATGCTAGAAGATATACAATCTGTTGATGAAGTCCATCTAAGTCAGTCCTATGTGGCACAGGGAAGTATAGAAAAATGTGTGCATAGATCTAGAGGGCAAAAAAGAAGATACCTAACCCAAACTCCTTCAGGGCTCTGTGAAACATGATTTAAAAACAACTCATATCAATACAGCACAACCATGGAATAGAGGTTCTTTTGGAATTCAATGATTATTTAAAATTTGGTTATACATTATCTTATCTTTGGAAACTTGGACACATGGATCAATAGACCTATGAATGGATTGATGTATAGATTAGTATAGATTAATATAGTGTATTGTGAAGATTTTATTGAACACTATTTTCTCTTAAAATTTCCTTTCTTTTACTTATATATTTCACTTTCTACAGTGAGCAAGTGTTACTGTTGACATTTTCAAAATTATTAAACAAACAAAAATAAACTTCAGTAACATCAATGGATTCTTTTAAGTTTATAACTCTCTTGGCTTAAAATTCAAACCATCCAGTTGGTTAAAATTTAGGACATCAGTCCATTTCCAAGTAATATAAATACATTTAAATTCTTTATAAAAGGCAGGTTTTCATGCCAGCACAAAAGAAGGCTTTGTGGATAAAGGAAGAGGTGGTGAAGGTGAAAAGATACAATAAAATCACTGAGACTGGAACTGAAAGAGGTAAGTTTCTGAATCTACAGAAAATCTTTGAATATTGCAGTCTAGCTGGTAGGGGGACTATTGCTTGAAGAATTGTGTCATTGAAAAACAGCAGGGGACCTCACTGCCTATGTGCATGATTTGTTTGCCCACATGAAACTCAGTACTTCTCTCAGTTGCTTGTCTGCCCAGTTCTTCAAGTTATTTGATGTTACGTAAAAAAGGCCAAACCCCAAGATCTAACAAAAATTAAACTCAAATCCTCTACTTAAGAAGCATGTCTCTGAAAAACAGTTGCCCTAATTTAACTTATGAACCTTCATGTTTGAGTTACAGTGTAGGTCAACACAAGTTGAATGGCGTCCAGTGTGTATGGGCTTTTAGCACATTCAGTGTTTCATTGTATTCAGGTCCTCTAAGAGCTATGACCCATAGAACTTGGAGTTGCATTTTGCATTATATGGAAGAATCCTATTAAACATTTCCTCTAACGTAGTAACCCAGGCTTTTTAGAGTCAGCATGGCACTTAAATGAACTATTCGTGCAAGACTCTGCAAGATGGCCAAGTTTCTTGCCAAGAGACACACAGCCAGTAGTGTTATAAAGCCAAAATCGATATGTGTAGAGGGAGTGGATGGAGACTACAAAAGACGATCTCTTTGCTGGAGAAGGCGTCCTTTAGACCTTTAAACTTTGTTTTCACAGCAGAAAGCTTCCTGAACACTGATTTTCTCCTGTCATTTCTTGCCTTGCTTTGGAAATCCAAAATGCTAAAAAACATATTCTTTTTCTAAACTGGTTTAATTAGAATAAGAAAAGAGTTTTAAAATCGACCAATCAGTTCTGAAAGGGCACATTGGCATTTCATTGTATGATTCTAGTTACTTCATTCTGTGCAGATAAAAGGGATTTGAATGGTAAAGTTATTGCTATGGCTGGGAAGTCTATCTTAAACAAACAAGCAGGCCACATGCCTTTCTTACAATGCACAGAGGTGAAACTTAACTTCACTGCTGACATATGGCAGCAGTACAATGACGATTGCCAGTCCAAGGATTAAACCCATTGAGTTTCACCCACATTCGCAGAATTTAATACTTTGACGCTCTGGATCTGTAAATGAATAAAGCTTATGTCACTGATGGAACATCCTGCTGAGCAACAGTAAGTAAGCTCACAGCAGAGATAAAAGAAGCCACACTCGAGTAAGCAGTTATAAGAATAAATACAAACTACAGATATTACTTATCTGGTCAGGCAGTACAATTTTTGGGCAAACAAATCATTCAGCATGGAATAGTCCTGATAATGGCATTATGAATAATGCAAACTGCTAGCTGTGCAAAAGAGACCATCATTAAATTAATACAAAGCTACTCAATGCCTCTGAAAACATTATTTTTATTTTAATTTATATCTTAGAGAATGTCAAATACATACCATTCGCAATTAGGCTGGAGAGCTTAACAACTGTTTATTCTAATTCAATCTCAATTAGGGATTTGGTGGTAACCCAATCTTCCCTTTCAGCAAGGCACAAATGATAGTCTGCAGGTTATTATCCCAATTCTAACAATCTAAGAAAGAGTGGCTGGAAAGTAATGAAAAATACATGTGAGTTTGAGGTCTCTGCTCTTTCCAACTGCTCTTAAAAATAGTGTGCATAATCTTTAGAGAAACACCAAACTGTTCTGCTACAATGAGCTACAGAATGTGTAAAAACCTTCTTGGACTCTAAAAACACTCAAACTGAAATCTGATAATTTTGGCAGAATGAAGAGTACAAATAGACAATAGAAAGTATAATCTTCTGGACAGCGGTTTCACTTTCAAAATCTAAAATCAGATTTTTTTTTTCATTTTTTTCTTTTTCTTTCTTTCTTTTTTTTTTTTTTTTTTTTTTTTTTTTTTTTTTTTTTTTTTTTTTTTTTTTTTTTTTTCGGTGCCTAGAGAGTTGCTGAC
This sequence comes from Dasyprocta punctata, assembly GCA_004363535.1. Taxonomy (NCBI): domain Eukaryota; kingdom Metazoa; phylum Chordata; class Mammalia; order Rodentia; family Dasyproctidae; genus Dasyprocta; species Dasyprocta punctata. The sequence continues at coordinate 249 of RJWM01019884.1, read as the reverse complement.
TGGACATTACAAATATTCTTCTGGAAGCTGTTTTATGTTCTAACTACCTGTGTAACATCGCGGTCGCGAGAAAAGACTCCGAGGAACGCAGGTCTCCCGAAGGGCAGGATTTTATTGTTCCACGCGCGTGGGGTCCCCAGGCAAATCACGGCCGAGGACCCCGAGGGTCGGGTAGGCAGGGTTTTTAAAACATAAAACTACAAAGTAAGCGTCACAGTAAGCGTCATTACAAAAGCAGATTGCATTGGT
>RJWM01019883.1:0-38059 GCA_004363535.1 Dasyprocta punctata | reverse complement strand
TGAGGGTGAACAAATAAAACACACAAAGGAAAAAAGGCAAGCTGGTCTGTGGCTTTATTAGAACATTGCTCAGTGCCAGAAGGCAGTAATGTGTGTAAAGTCCCCTGGATAGGGTGGAATAACCCAAGAATCGTATCACCAGCCCAAGTTATCCTTGAGTAAAAAGCATATAGACACTTTCAAATATACACGAACTCAACAACTAGACTGTTCATGCTCTTTCTAGAAAACTCTCAGGCAAAAAAAAAAAAAAATGGTGAGTCAGAATTCAAAACTCAGAAATGAAGACGCCATGGAGAAGGCGTTCATGGTGAGTATTGACCTTGTTTTCATGTTGAAGTAAAACTGAACAACTCTGGAAATGATGGTTACAGAACAGAAACCTTGACAGCGTAGTAGCAACCTAATTCACCAAAAGTGGACCTTGGGAGGAAGTGAGACTGTAATCTCTTCACTTTCATAGTAAGCAATGGATTGATTTTCTAGTAGTTACAGTCTGAATTGAAATCTGTAGTTTAAAGAAATGATGATTGCAGCATCCTAATGTTTTTTTCATTGTTTTTTCTTAACTTTAGAGAGATCTTTTAGGAACTAATGTCTCTTGTGAAGACCCATTCATCTGAAGTTCTGCAATTCCTTCAGTTTCATCTCAATTTCCGTTTCTCTATTTAATTCAAGCAAAATTTATACTACTTTTTTCATGATAGTAACATGTACCTTACGATTCTATTGAGATGTATCCACGCACCTGCCCTCCCTCTGTGTCGCACTTGGATTCTTCCATTCTTCGGTCATTCATCAGACTCTGCAAAAATATGTCTGGAATGATACTTGCTGCATGTTGATGATGTTTCTTTCTGGGTGGTTGCATCTGGGATGATTTTTTTAAAAATCAGCTCTGTACTTATATGTCCTTCCCTTCAAAAATAATAAATATGTCATTAAAAAAAAAAACAATGAAGTCATTCTTTTAAGAAATCAAGGGTAGTATTGCTGTGAAACTTTCCTTTGGGAAAAGACTGGCATTGGCCAGAGTCATTGTGAAGCAGAACTCCTACTTGAAAGTTTCCATTTGCTAAGCATTTCTGGTAAACAGAGCTCTGCGTCAAGGATTGGGAGATGCAGAAACGGACACTGTCTCTGAGGAGCCTCCACGTGTGTCAGCCCTGGATGCTCAAGTGTGGGACCTGCAGCAGCAGCAGTCACCGCCACCTCTGGGCTCTTGTTAGTACGCAGAAGCACACGCCCAGAGCCACTGGACTCAAAACCGCGTTTTTATGCGATCTCCAGGAGAAGTGAATGCATACAGAAGGTGGAGAGGCACTGTTCAGTGCTTCGCTCTAATGCAGGAGGCATGAAAGGAGGATCCAGAGAAACCATTTGAGCAGTTCTGAGGTCGCAGACCTAATTCCGCGGATCAGGAACGTTTGCCCAGAATGAGAAGGATTTGGGATACCTCTTGGAGGCCAGTTTTCATGAGGAGCCGCACAAGCCAGAGGTGGGAACTGTGGCGGTGCAGGAGGTATCCTGAGGCTGTAGGCCACAGGGCTGGGCGGCGTGCCTGGGGGAGGTGAGGGACACGCGACGATGGCCTTTCAGGCCACTCCCAAGCACACGCATTCATCGCACTCATCGTTTAGATGAGGGGTTGTCAGGAGGTGGCGGCAGGGGGTAGAGACTGGCTCTGAGAGAACTCTGGGACACAGGTGCAGCCATTCTGGTGGGCGCCGGCAGCATGGGGCCAGGCCTGCGCTAGGGCACTGAGGGTGGGAAGCAGAGATGGGGCTGGCGTGGCCTTGGCCGCCATTCACTGTTCCCTGGGCTACAGTCCTGTGGCTGCCATGGAGAAGTTCAGGGTTTTTCTAACAAGGCGACTTGTGATGCTGTGAATGCTCTGGGAGGAAGGAAACTGCAGACTTTCACTCTAACCTAAGGGAATTCACAGTTAACTAAGTGAAGGTGGCATTGTTAGCTCCATAGCAAGATCTAATCAAGTTTTTATATGGAGAATGTGGGTAACAAGCCACAGTCATGATTGGGAAAAAGTACTAGGGTGTGTGTGTGTGTGTGTGTGTGTGTGTAATCTTGTGCTGTTGCCCAACACTATGGGTACCTTAGAAGCTTTTCTTAAGTTTTGGATCTGATGGTCATGCTTTTAAAAGTGGGAGTTCTTTCATCTCATTGTGTTTGTGTGCCACAGTTTGTGCAGAATTCTGTTTTTAAGGTTAGTTATTAAGAAAGAGGGCTAATCTGTCTGGAAACCATCTCTGGTGCTTCAGGCCATGAAGAGATGATGGAGGGACCCCCCGCCCCCATGGGGACATTCCCAAACTGCAGTCAAAATACCAAGAAACTATAAAGCAAGGGTCAGCAAACTAAGGTGCCGTGGACCAAACCCAGCTCAGCACTTGGCGATTGTAATGCGACATTCCTGGATCACAGCCCTGCTCATTGATTCCCATTACCTGTGGCTGTGTTCACCTTTCAGCAGCAGGGCTGAGTGTTTGTGTCAGAGACTCTGTGGTTGGAAAGTCTAAAATATTTGCTACCTGACTTTAGTTCCCTGTACCTTGAATATAATTCTAAAAATGAACTATATCTTTTTAGGGCAAAGAATTCCTGAATTTTCTTTTATCATAAGCATTAAGTTTTCCTTTTCTATTTCTATAGACTGAATTTTTGAATTTTTTCCCTTAATTTCAAATTTGTATCTTCCTCCTCCTCTTCTTCCTCCTCCTCCTTTTCCTCCTCTTCCTTTTCTTTTTTTTTTTTTTTCCCCTTCTGTAGTTATGGCTTTAAAGTGAGAGTCAGTAAACTATAGCCCAGAAGCCAAATCTGGTTAATCCATTCTTTTTGTTTTTCCTTCTATAGTTATGGCTTTAAAGTAAGAGTCAGTAAACTATAGTCCAGAAGCCAAATCTGGTTAATCCTTTCTTTCTTTCTTTCTTTTTTTAGTTCCTAAGCTAAGAATGATTTAAACATTTTCAAATCATTACATTTTAAGTAACTACAAAAAAGGACATAATAATAGCCTTAGCTTTGCCAGTTGCCTCACAAATTATACAATATATACTGTCTAGCCCTGAAAGAAAGTTTGCTGATCCCTGAATAAAGAACCATGTGATAATAATGGGAAGAACTTGCTGAATTATAGCAAAACATGCACTTTAGACTCCTTTTAAGAATCTATACTTTTACTTGCGTGGGGTATATATATGGTCCAGGGGTCGAAACTGCCCCATGATCAATTGATGAGTGGGCAGCAGAGAGTCCATCCGCTGGTATAGAGCATTGCCTTGACCACAGAGCTTGGTGCTGGTTGTTCAGAATGAAGTGTGGGACTCTTGTCAGTGACTGGGAAGAGAAGACCTTGCTTAAGGCCTGAACACAGGAGCTGCAGAGGAAAGGCCTGCAAACACTGTTCGTGTATTTGGCTTCCATCAGAACTCCAGCCCTATTACAGACAGAAATAAGAAGAGGCCAGAGCTAAGGAAACTGCTCAGGCGTAAAGCGAAGTCCCTGATCGCACCGTGCCTAAAACTCCCACTGCCTGCCCACTGTTGGATTACATGAGACACTAAATCCCACTTACTGCTTCAACTGGTTAGAATTAGGCTTTTGTGTTTGTAGTTTTAGATACCCTAACTCATGGAATGTTAGTCTGCCTCTAAGAAGGATGTTACAGTAGAGCTTTAAGGGCTACTTTCCGGAATTGTTTTATTTCGGGTACATCAAAAAATCGTTGTAAAAAATTTAATTACGGTCTCTAATAACATGGAACGGGAAGCTGGGAAGAACAATTATACTCAGTGACTGAATCAGGATATAAAAACATCTAATAGGCAGAAACTCATTGGCAAGTGCAACCCAGTGGGACATAATAAGAATGGGTAAAGGTCAGATACAGTCGGGAACATTCGCCTTAGCTGTGCCCATAAGAACCGGTGAGAACTGACCGGGACCACGATGTGACTGCCAACACTGCTAGCATGGTTTTAGGCTGCATCATTTCAAATATCTTCTCTTCTCTCCTCATGTCCTACCATTAGTTCAGTGCCAGCACCCAGCCTTTAAAGGGTTCCAGACAGACTGTCTCTCAGAGTAACTGAGTAAGCAGAGTTCAAAACTCTGTCCTGCAGAGAATTGCTGAGGGACCAGAGGACTTTCCTGAGGGCCCCAGTGATAACGGTGAAAATTGGTAGACATTCACTGAGTATTTACCCTGTGCCTGGGGCTGCGCCAAGCAGTTACACAGTGTATCGTTTTATCCTCTCAGCAGTCTTGCACTGGGGACCTTCACTCACCCCCTTTCATACACGGACAGGGACACCAAAACTGAGGCTCCAAGCCGTGCCACGGTCACACAGCTGTAAGTGGTAGGACCACGGGATGCGAAGCACAGGACGTGACTCCAAGTGCTGAGTGCAGCCTCTTTGAAGATGTGAAGAGTTGTTGGAGGAAAGAGCATAAAGATCTGTTTCCTGAGGCTCCTGCTAGTAGTACCAAGACCAGCGAGTAGACGTGCCGGGGCAGCGGATTTCTGCGGCATCCAGAAGCCCATCCGTTCTCCCTCTTCTTCAGCGGAGCGGGGGTGTTCTTTTCCTGATGCCTCTCATTCCTGCTTGCACTTCCTGCCCGCTTGCATGGCTCCACAGATACCCCACGAGGCTCCTCTGGCCAGACTGGGCCTCCTTCCCCACCCTCAGCTGCTGTTCCCTCGGTTCCGTTTTCTTTCCCGCAGGCCTGGACTGTGGGAGGCCATATTTTGTTTCCCCGCCTCTTTTGGACTCCTTTGCCCCTTGCTATCCTTTCCCCGTGAGGCCTGGTCCCAGGGTAGGGCCTGTGAGGTGCCCTTCTGATGACTCTGTTCTCTGTATGCCGCTTTGATTTTTAGCAGAGCCCTTTTCCCAATTTCCACGTCTCCTTCTCAGGTGCTCCGCTTGTCGTCAGAGACTCAACGAGGCCAGACTCAGGCTTGATTGAGCCCTCCTCCAACTGTTCTGCTATCGAAGCCTCCTGCGTCTGATGGCAGCCTGCAGGGCCTGTTGTCTGTGGATTGTTTTTCTTGGTCCAGGGGATTGAACCCAGGGCCTTCACACTGAGCTACATCCCCACCCCTTTACTTATTTTTCATTTTGAGACAGGTTCTCAGTAAGTCACTCGGTTGCCCAGGCTGAGCCTGAACTTGTGACCCTCAGCCCCCCAGAGTGCTGGGATTACAGGCGTGCACCCCTGTGCCCAGCTGCATTCCGTTCTTCAGATGCCTGAAATCAACCGCCACCTCCTCTCAACTCTTTTGTGGGCTCACCCTCAAAATATTTGTCCTTGTTACCTCTCTCTCTCTCTCTCTCTCTATTTATTTATTATTTTATTTTATTTATTTTGAGACAAGGTCTCACCATGTAGGTGAGGCTGGTTTTGAATTCTGTGTAGCCTAGGCCGGCCTCAAATTTTTGGCATTCCTCCTGCCTCAGCCTCCCGAGTGCTGGAATTACAGGTGTGTGCCACCACACCCAGCTCTCTCCATGTCTCTGTAATACTCTTGTCGTTGCATAAATTCAAGCCCTGTCACTTCCTTTTCTAAGAACCTATGGTAGTTCCTACTGCCTATCGATTTGGGTTCGTTATTCAGTCCAGAGTTTCAGGCAGCTGTTCTCAATTCTTTCCCGCAGAAACCTTCACACCTATGTTGCCCGCACTGTACCATTGTTCCCTGCCCTAGCTTTCAGACTTCTTGTGCCCAGTTCACTCTTGCTACTCCTTCTGACAGTTGTGTTGTCCTTTGCTGGTTCATCCGGCTTTCTCTTCAGGCCCAGTTTTTAGTCTACTCCTCCCACTCACTCATCACTTTTTCCTTAGCACCCTTCTAGCTGTGTAACCTGCTGGATTTATTTCCTCACCCTTTATTAGAGACTCTGTTGGGCTTTACCATGTTAAAAAAAAAAATGTAGTTCCTCAGTTCCACGAAGCAGACTTAGCAGTTCATCAGGACAATACCTCGTCTGTTCACACCCAGCACTGGACCGCTCAGACTCGAAAGGGAGAGAAAAGAATGTCGATGATTCAAGTTCTTCTAGTGCGCCAGTCACTCTGCTAGGCACAGTACAAGCAGTATCCTTGTTTTAAGATGAGAAACCAGAGCCCAGTGTCCGTCCCAAGGTCGCAAAGCTGATTAAAGCTGAACCTAGGATTGGAGAGCAGGCAGGTGGCTCCAGAGCCTACACTCTCATACAGACCGCGGTCGGTAATCCCAGTCCTATCTCCGTCTGAGAACCAGGAGGGCAGCACTGCCCAGGGCTGCAGACAGAATGAACCTCGAGTAGGATTCACACGCGGCCTTCACTGAGGCAACCCCGGTGCTGACCACGACCTCCAGGAGAGTGGACCAGGGACTTAGGAAAGCCATTGGCTAAAAACTCCTGTTTTATTTCAGTAGTTGTTTAGAACAGATGTTATTAAAAGGAAGAACTTGCTTCTATTCTCAGATGCCCTTGTTCTTTGTAGAAGTGGTGAATATGGAAACTTCCTTAATCTTACACCCTATCAAAGTTTTGGCATTTTACCTACTCACAGGATTGAGTTTCTTTATTTCTGCCTCTTTTAAGAGGACCCCTTCCCATCTTCTTTGGTTGGCTAGGAACGTTTTGCAAGCAGACCTATGTTTTTATTGTATCAGACATTTTTAAGGTACAAAAACAGAGGAGTTGTTTCAGAGAATTAATTAATTTTTTTTTTTGAAAAATTAGCTTGATTTTTTCCCTATTTTATGTGGTAAGAGGAAGTGTTAAGCATTTTTAAAGGACATGTTTATGGAAAAAGAAGATATTTGGAGAAGCTAATCTTCAGGGCAGTGGTAAAGGCCAAGGGCCAAGCTGAACATGCACTGGGGAGGCTGCTACACAGGAAGCGGGAGCAGACACGCATACCAGTGTTCGTGGGTGACAACAGCTGTATCCAGACACATTTTTTGCAGCCGATAGTAGGGGATTACCATCAGAGAAGTTTTGTTGCAAAATTCGCTCGTATTCCATACTGCTTTTTGCCTTGGAATGTTATACACATGTTTAAAAGCAAGCGGTTTTAAGTAGCGGCTGTAGTTCAAAGAGAAGCTGTGTCGTTCAGAGATGATCTCTGCATTAAGTCTGACTTTTCAACCCTGAGCATAAGACCCTGCAGTCAACCCGCCACCACTCTTTTATTTGGAACACGACATGTTTGTTATCTGGGGACTTTAGGTTTTTAACTTTTAAAATATTTGTAAGAAAATATTTTGGGAGAATATTAAATTTTCAAATGGAAACAGTGACATACAGTGATGTAAAGAAAAGATCAGTAATTTGGAAAAAATAAAACAGTTTCCAGAAGTGACCCTGATGTGTGACCTTGGGCACATTTGGCTGGTTTGGGGCGGTTTCCTTATCCATAAAGAGGGAGCAAGGTCTCTCCCAACTCCTGAAGGTGGGGTTTTGTGAGCCAGGCTGCCAGTTATTTCTTATTGTAACAGTGCCCTCTTGTGGTCCATATCCTTCACCAGTTCTTTTGATTTGCAAAGTAAACTTTGGATTCATGTTTCAGTGCTTTTGAATAGCTGTACTTCGTATTATTACACTACTCTGACTTGGTTTTCAAAGATAAATCATAGTTGGAAAAATTAGAACAGGAGACAGAGCACTCAACCCCATCTTACAATAGTTCTTCGTGGTTTCTTCAGAAACAGCACGTAACCAACTTGTCACCTACCTCAGTGGAAATGCCTTGAATGCACTGAGTGTTGTATCTTCTTCTTCCTCCTAGGGACCAGGGGAAGAGTCGTGCCAGGGCCTCCTCCTGCCCCAGCAGCTCAGACCTGAGCAGGCTGGAAACCAAAGCAGGTGAGAAGCTTACCTTCCTCGTGGTCCTCAACACACCTTCATCCACAGCAACTCTATTGGAAAGTTGGCTCATTGTGCGGAAGCTCTAGGAACTGTGTCCAAGTTGGTCAGAAAACAGTGTTTAATTTTACGAATTTTTATTATCTTTACAAGTGTCTTACCACTACCCAGCTCCAGTGCCTCAAACATTGATAGATTACAGTCTTAATGATTTCACAAAAACTATTTAGTGAAAGCATTTGGAAAGCTACAAAAACTTTGGTATCAGTGTAGTTCTTGGGTTCCAAACTTGAGTTCAAAAATCATTGCTTACTTAAATGAAACTGTTAACTATGTTAAGGCAGCCCTTTCAGGTTGTAAACTATTTAATTGAGAAAATTCAGCAATATAAATTATGGTCTAGAAATAATACAGAATATTTTCAGGGAATGGATTATGGCAGTAAGAAAAGTAAACAAATGTACATGTATAATATTGAATGAAATGAATGTAGACATAATTTTAGATGTAAAATTAAATTGCAAAAACAATGGCCTGAATTATAGGTTACAGATTTATGTGGTGAACATAAAAAGCAAGCATTGTTAACAGTTGGCGCCCAACTGGGAAAGCTGGTGACTCCCAGAGGGGAGAGTGGAAGAGGTTGGAGAGAGGGAGATATGCAGAGAGCCTGAAGTATGTCTGCAATGTTACATTTCTTTAAAATAAGGAGAAGGATAAAAGTATGGCACAATGTCAATCTCTGACCAAACTAGTTGTGAGTATGCAGGTGTTTGTTAGAGTCTTCATATTTTTGGACAGATGAAATTTTATGACACTGAGCTAATATTTGGTTAAGAATTACCAGTGGCATATCCATATTCATGTTTATTGAGGCAGAATTCACAGTGGCTAAAATCTTGAAAGAAGCTTTATATGTCCATCTGCAGATGAATAGATAAAGAAAATGGTGGTGTTTACATACAATGGAGTGTAATGCACCCCGAGTCCGTGATCTTAAGTGAAATAAATCAGGCACACAAACTTAGACATGGCATGGTTTCTCTTACATGAGAAACTCAAATGACAAATAAAAAGCAAATAAAAGCTAGCTAATAAAAAGTAGGGGGATAGGTCTTTCTCACACGGGAAGGGCATCAAGGGATGGAACGGGTAGGAAAGTGGGGGAAAGAGGATGCAGAAAGGAATTAAGATGTGACAACTCCCCACAAGGAAAGTAAACATTGTGTAATGTAAATGTGTACTAATCAAAAGAAAAAAAATAATTGCCTTCAAAACTAGTTTCTTATCAGTTCATGACTTTTTAGACATTGGGAATTTCTCTAGCACTTAGGAAAATCTTACATATTCTGATTTTCGAGACAACGTTGTTGCTAAGGATCTTAGCGTTTGCATGCTAAAAACATCAGCCAATCCTAACCTCGTGTCAGGTTTTTGTGCTCAGAACTCAAAGCTGCGGTTAACAGCTATAACCACTGAGACAGCAGAATCTTCAAAAACATGCTGAATTTTTTGCTTAACTTACCCAACTTCCTGTTGAATCATACTTTTTATATTTAGCGAACTGTGAACCTAGATGAAAGTGCTTTCGAAAATATTAGGTTGTTGCACAAGACTGAGACAGACTTTATTATTGTGTGTGTGTGTGCATGTGTGTGTGTCGAAAAGCAGTCACAGTTCCATGCCTCAGTGTTGAATATAAGTCACAGATATGTGTAGAATGGAGCTGGAGGAGATACGTAGAGGTGAGGAGGTGAGAAGCCCACAGCCAGACACCACGCCGCGCAGGGATTCCTGAGGGGCAGAGCGGGAAGGAAGCCTCTTACACCACAGTGTCTGCCCAACTGCTGTTGGGAGACCAAAGCCTGAAACACACGTGGAAGGTTCTGGGAGGGTTGAATAAGCTGTTGGGTAACTTCCAACCCACTCCCGTAATTCAGCTCTTCTAGGATTGACATGTTATTGAGTCTGTTTGCCCTGAGAAACAAGTTGATAATCATGGCTTCTCATTACACCACTGTGTTCACATATTGTATGGAAGTCAAAAATGGTGATCTGGATCCACTGGGTTTAAGTCTGTATTTCTCATAAACCGAAGTCATCATAAACATGTATTGGTTAAGTTGATAGTTACTGGCTTTTCACTTGCCTTAATTAATGTTGATTTTATTCAAATAGGCTGGACTTTCAGTAGTTTCCCTTAAAATGTAAGCAGGTAGTTTTATATTGCTTAAATATGCACATTTACTTTTAAAATTCATATGTATAATTTGGTCAAAGTTAAGACAGACATAAAAATGAGTAAAAGGTTGAGATGGTAATCTACACGCCTTTGTCTGTAGTTCTGAAGTCACCAAAACTCTGAAAATTAAAGTACTCTTCAGACTCATTTAGTGGCAATACTAGATCTGAGCTAATGGGAAGCCAACTGTAGTCTTTGTTAGCATGAGTATTCATGTATTTTGCTACAGTGTGCTATACTAGAAGGCCCTGTTTGGTATATTCAATATGCAGTGTGCACACCACATTTCCTTTCTAAAACCCAGACATTTCTTTTTACATTTATTTTTTATTTTTATTAACACACATTTGCAGTAAATAATGGTTATGTTCATCTTGGGACTTGGTGCATGGACATAAGACATCTTCATTCTATTAACTTTCCCTTCCCCTCCTTTCCCTCTCTTCCCTCCTCCTTCTTCCCTATCTTGGTTTCCTCCTCATTTACAAGAAATTTTTTTTGTACTTTGGGTCTCTAATACAAGAGAAACCTTGTGATATTTAAGCTTATATATGCCTGATTTATCTCACTTAACAGTATGGTCTCAAGTACATCTATTTTCCTATAAATGACTCAAATTTATCCTTCTTTATGGCTAAATAATACTCCATTGTGTATAAATAGCACATTTTCTTTATCTGTTCATCTGTTGTTAGACATATAAGCTTCTTGCAAGATTTAGCTACTATGAATTCTGCTATAAACTTGGATAAGCATATACCACTGTAATATGATGTATTTAACTCTTTCAGAGGGATATCTAGAAGGGGAATAGCTGGGTCAAATGGAATTTCTGTTTTTCGTTTTTTGAGGACCCCCTATACTGATTGCCTTACTGATAGTCATCAACACCCATAAAGCTTAACACGTTATGAATTATCATAGTCATATTTTAACATTCTGATTTTTATATTATCTTGCCTGAGTTTAATTTGGAGTAATTTGATTAGAAGACTGGTAGTTCTAACTACAGTTAATTGGATTGGGCACAAAATGAAATCTAATTCTATAGTTTATTAATTTTAGTGATAAATAGGAAATGTTTTTGACTGTGCTCTATTACAGTTCTCTTTTCATGACTCTTTCTCCTGCTGTGGATTTATTTTGCAGTCTCAAAAGCCGACTTGCAAGAAAAGGATACAGAAATAGAAGTAGACGAAGTCTTTTGGAATACAAGGATTGTACCAATTTTGCATGAATTAGAAAAGGGTAAAAAAACAGTTCTTGTTTTAAACCAAAAATATCTATGGTTATTTATATATTCCCTATTGCCCTGATATTTTTAGTATACTTTGACTATCACTTCTGTGAACATGTTCCAAAATAAATGAAGTAATCTTTTATTTATCCAGTAATGTTTATATTAAACATCACATGTAAACTCAAATTTTAGTGAGTAAAATTATACTTTAAATGCACCAAAAAGCTGACTTCTAAAATTCTTCTGTAATAGAAATGAATGATCACCTTCTCTGCTTAAGGAAACTTGTGTTCACCCTCTCTAGGAGGCTGTTCACATAGAATTAAGGACTTCAGGCCTCTGAAACAGAGCGAGTCTCATGGGCGGGCCTCCTGCACAACCGTGCCCATGCCTTTCTCGATCCAGCCGTGTAGCTGTCCTACTCTCCCAGGTTGAGCACGTGCGTCAGGGACCCCACTCACGGCACAGGAAGTGACCTGTGCCCAGCCCTGGCCTTGCAGAGCGAAGGCCCACAATGCTCCGTGGGTCCTTTCAAGGCTACAAGAAGCCCGATGTCTCCCACTTTCTCCCCCTGGGTAGGAACTGTTGGATGAATGCTCCTTCCGTGCACAAGGCACAAGTCACACGGCAGCCACAGGAAGATGCTCCAGGAGAAGCAGGGCAAAGGAACCCTTCAGACACGACAGGGCACGCGTGAGACCTCCCCGTCCACGTGCCAGCACTCCCCTCCTCGGCTCCCTGTGGACGCCAGGCTGTGCTCCTGGCCGGCGTGGGAGCCCTGGACAGAGCACCTGGTCTTGGTGCTGTGGCGGCAGCTGTGTGCCGCGGGGAACCATCTGACTCTGTGCTCAGCAGCACCTGTCTGTCAGGCTGGGGGTGGCTGAGGCCAGATCACCCCCAAAGTCTCCTGCAGCCCCATCCCCTAAGACTATGCACGTGATGATGCTTCCCCTCCAGAGTTACTAGTTTTCACCCTCCTATTAGCATATGAGGTGTACTTTGGGCCCTGTTTTTAGGAGACGTGTGCACAAACTAGTAAGCAAAGCAAGGAGACTGGGTAAGGGGGAAGAAAGAAAATACTTCAGTGGGGAGAGAGGTCACTGCGGTCTGTCTTAGAGGAGGTTCTCAGCCAGTGGAATTTTAAGAGGATGCCCAGTGCCCGAAAGAGGGAAGTGAGGACACCTCCTAGGAGCCAAGGGGGCTGAGGCTCGAGGTGTGGATGTGTCTCCTTAGCAGGATCGTTCTATGCTGAAATGTGGCATCGTTCTTCCTGGACAACTTTAAGAGCAGCCAGTGGTGGTGAGGCTGGATTACTTAACTGCTTTGAGTACTTTTTAACGTCTTTTGACATAATTTCAGGTTTATAGAAAGGTTGCAAGAGTAGTTTTAAAAAAAAATCCTATGTACTTTTCATCCAAATTCCCCTAATATTAACATTTTATCTCATTTGGTTTATTATTCTCTCCTTCTCTCTCTCTATCCCTTTCTTGTTCTCTGCTCCCTACAAACACACACACACACACACACAGAAACTCACATCGTTTTTACCTTCTTAGAACCTCTTGAAAACAAATTACCAGTGTGATGCCCCTTATTCTGAAGTACTTTGGTGTGTTTTTAGAAACAAGGGCATCTCTTACATCGATAGAAATACACTTAGATGTTGCCAGTGATCCCAGTAATTTTCTTTGTAGACAAAGAAAATCCTGGACCACAGTCATTCTTCCCATCTCTTTCATGAACTCATCATACTCGAGGAATGCAGGCCATTGATCGTGCAGGTCCACAATGCATCAGGGTGGGCCCTGGGGCCCTTACCCTGCATGGGGAGAGGCTGTGTGCTGCTCAGGACCTGTGTCAGGAGGTCCGCGATGCCACTTTGTTCCCTTGCTGGAGGTGGAAACTTCTGGTACTTGGGCCAGGTGATGTCTGCTAGGGTTGTCTTCTGTAAAGTTGTTATTTTCCCTTTTTAACAATATCTTATGGAGGAAAGTCACCATGTATAACAATTATAACTAATTGGTATACAGGGCTTATTTGATCAGTATTTTAAGATTTGATCTGTGATTCTTGCCTTTTAAATTTCTTTTCAAGCTAAAACCACTACTCTTGAGTCAAACCCAGCAAGCTGAAGGTTTGTAAGAGGAGAAGTGTTAGACTAAGACCATGGGGCAGCCACGGGCCAGGTGTGGCCCAGGCCTGGACTTGGGGCTTGTGCAGAAACAGCCAGTCACAGAAGAATAAAACAACACAACCAGAGTGTTTTATACAATAGAGCTCAGATTTTTCCCTTTATTTAAAGTTGGTCTAAGTCATTTCCCATCAGTTCATTTATTTACGTGCATAACCAGAAGGCACTGAAGGTTACTTAGCTATTGAGGTTTAAAATTTTTTCTTAGATGTTATTGTTGAAAAGAGCTAAAAATGGCCTGAGTCACTTCCTTCTGCAGGCGCACGCTTCCTCTACGCGGGCTTCTAAGAGCGCGTTATGGTATTTATTTAAGATTGGTTTCCTACTTTTACATTTGGTGAGGGAGTCTACCAGAGATAATATTTTCATTGCAGTACCTTATATCTTGGATTCTTGTGTCTTCCCTCAGGTTCTCCTGTGTGTGCTACTTTTGCTCCTCCTATGCCTCTCATTACGGCTACCACTTTCCAAAATGATTTTCCTCCAAATCATAAGTATGAAGTAAAATGTTCTATGTTTCTCTGTTTCCTAGCTAAAATCTCCTTTGCATTTTCCTCTTTTCTAATAATAGAAGATTTGGTGACATTTTGTGCTTTTGTTCCATGAAAGCCTTCTTTTATCAGATGACAGTGTTTTCACAGGAGAAGACTGATGCTGTTTTCCTCAATAGATAGATCAGAAAATGGATATGTATGCCATTATGTTGCAGATTGTGTGAACAGTTGAGACACAGATCTGTAAGACAGGGTTCCAGCTCACTTAGCATAACATCTGTTTGAGGGCACTGGGTACACAGCACAGCACACGCGTATAACTGTGAAACATAAGCAGTGATACAAGGTAGTGTTCATCGAGTGTGAAATAGTGCAATTTTCTGCAGACACCAAAACACAGACTTGAAGAACTGAAATCACTAGGGAAAGGATGAGAATATTCTAGGCCTATGGAACTATGCCAAAGAGGGTTGAAGGCAGAGATGGAAACAGCATGCTTCCGTGAGACCAAACAGAACACAAGTCTAGTTGGAGGGCATTTGGAATAGACTGAAATAGGTGCCAGTTCCATTCTTTAATACACTCATTCAAAGACTGTGTGTTCTAGATAAGCTAATTGGCTGATTAACAAATAAGTCAACATGATAGGAAATGAATCAAGAGATGGAAAAAATAATCAAGCAGGCGGTGCATGCCTGTAATCCCAGCACTTGGGAGGCTGAGGCAGGAGGATCACTGTGAGTTGAAGACCAGCCTAGGCTGTATAGTCAGTTCAAGAGTAGCCTGAACTTCATGGCGAGACTCTGTGGTGGTGGGGGAGGAGGCAAAAACAGCAACAGTAACAAAAAAACCAATGGTAAAATAGAGTTCGGGAATTTGAAGATGTCTGTGGGAATAACTATAGGGTTTTCACCAACACGTATGTTTGTCATACTTGAAAACTTAATGAGTAAATGTTGCTTTACTCTGTTTGCTCTGACAGAAGAAAACATTGAAACAGTTTGTGCCACCTGCACAGAACTTCATCATGCTTTAGAGGAAGGAAACATGCTTGGAAATAAATTTAAGAGAAGAAGTATTCTCCTGAAGACCCTCTATAAACTAGTTGATGTTGGTTCAGACTTGCTCAGCCTTAAACTTGCCAAAATTATCCTAGCAGTAAGTTTTTCTTTCCTCTGATCTAGTAGATTGTAGCACACACACGCTTTGTTAAATGTTTTATTTGTAAATATTACCAAAAAGCATTAGAAATGCAGTGCATGTGTTTAGAATCTTGAAAAGATTCAGGTAAACAAGCTGGCATCCAAGGATT
Source organism: Dasyprocta punctata (assembly GCA_004363535.1). Classification (NCBI taxonomy): domain Eukaryota; kingdom Metazoa; phylum Chordata; class Mammalia; order Rodentia; family Dasyproctidae; genus Dasyprocta; species Dasyprocta punctata. Next base: position 22,709 of record RJWM01019883.1, on the reverse strand, counting down.
TGACTGAAAAGTGTTGTCTAAGGAACTAAGGCTGAGTCCATGGAAATTGTTCAAAGACTCTTTTACATTTGGATTGTGATTCGATTTTAAAGAAAAGAAAGAAAGATCAAGAAAGGGAAGAAATAAGGGATAATGACAAATATATTCAAAACAAACAACATAACCAGGGTCATTATTAGATAGTGCAGGCCAGCGTCTCTGTCCCCTGGTTTCTCCTAGGTATTTGATTCTGTCTTATGACTTAGAAAACAGTTCTAATTTGGTCCAGGTGTTTTATAAACCAGTGTGCAAGAGGAAAACGGCTGCATGTGGCCACAGAAAAGTCTCTCAGTGGTCACAGAAGGTCCCTCTTGGAGAGTGTTAGAAGAAAAGGCTGGACACCCAATAATCTGTAGAAACTCTATCTAGCACAAAATGATGCCTTTGTTTGAGGAGAGCGCTTTGTTGTTACAGCCATAAACAGTTGGAAACAAAAGATAAGCTACAATTATTATAGAATGTTTTAAGAGAGCCGCAAAAACAAATGAATGAGGCTTTGTGTCCCGGTTTCATAAAAGTAAGAGCTTTAGGTTAACGCCCCATAATTCACATAATGTAAAATCGTAAAGTACACAGTGAAGGGGGGCGTTGGCATATTTACTAAGAGCGTCTACTGTGTCTTAGAGAATGAAGTCTTTCATAAAGCAGAATATTATGACTGCATGTTCTACGTCATTCTGAGGGGAAGCCGCTTTCTTACTTAGTTGTCACCCTGAACTAGTCACTCTCCTTTGAGAAATTGTGACGTGTGACTCAGTGCATAATGTCCTTGGGTTAGTGATTTAGCCCTGGGGCTCTGCTGATAGCTGCCCTGGACAGAAGCCAGGCTCCCTGTCCCCAAGGACCACCTTCACCCTTTCATCTGGATCCCGCACGCATTGGTCTCCATCAAGCCAAGAAAGAAATGAGCAAGTCACACATCCTCTCATGCTTTGCAGAGAAGAGGGGACGTTGGTTATTAATGATGTCACTTGATTGTATACACGGTACAATTTAATTAATTTAGGGCAAAGAAAAACGAAGTGATCTTCCAGGCAGTGAACAAGTTGTAACTGGGACATGTGATGAGGCAGGGCCGTCTTGGTGACATCAAGTGCCTCACTGAGTGAAAGCGAGACTGTGGGTTAAACTCCAGAGCACAGGGCCAGGTTGCTTGTGCCTTCTGCTTAACTAGAGAACCAGGAGCTCAGAAGGGGCCGCTAGGTCCAGCCTTTACCTGTCACCTGACCCCACTACCCCACTGCAGGCAGGCGCCTATGCAAGGGAGGCCTCGGGGAGGGTTTCGATGTGCAGCGTTTGAGAAGCCACGTCAGAAAAACAGATGAAGAATCAGCAAACACTAAAGATATATAGAATTAAGTAGCTTTTCACTTCTTCCAGTGTTTATTGTACCAGTTTAATAGTGTAATTCAGGTATTTAACTTATTTCTAGTTGAACACATGCACAGAGTATAATGTTAGTTGTTCTCATTTCTTGCATTCTTTGGTTCAATGGAGATTTGCCAGACATTCATTTTAGTTTTAATCTTTTTATCAAAAAAAATCTTACAAAGGTGTGTCAATCCTTATTAAGATTGTTTTAAAGAGTTCAAACATATGCACAATATAAATGCAACTATATTCCAGGCCAGGGCAGGAGGAGATCTAGCACCCCATGTATTACTACTGAGCTACATCCTCAGCCCTTTTTAAAAACTTGTCTTATTCATTTATTTATTTATAAATAAATAAATAATTTCAAGACAATTTTTCACAAAGTCACTAAAATAGCTCAGGTTGGGCTCAAACCTGCAATGCTCCTGACTCAGCCTCCCAGAGTGCTGGGATCACAGGTGTGCTTCCATGCCTGGCTCTGAGTGATTTTTAAACTTCACTTATTATTCTTTAATTTGCCAAATTTGCTTTGAATAGAATGAAGTGCTGTTTTCAGGGTAGGAAGAAAATACTGCCCTGCCATGAAAACTTATTTTGTTAAGAATTGTTCTTCAGCCCCAGGAATACAAGTGAATCAAAGACCCCTGTCCTCCAGGGCTGGCAGTGGAATAGCGGGGCCAGCAGCCAAAGGGCACTCGGAGCTCTGTGGGAAGAAAGAAGAGCGGGGTAGAGGGAAGGGAGGGAGTGGGGAGCGTGCTGATTTTTATGAAGTAGTCTACAATTCTTGTATATAATGTTGTATTTTATTATCTTTTTTTTTTTGAGGTAGGGTCTACCTGTGTAGTTTAGGTCGGTCTCAAACTCATTATATAGCCCAGGCTGGCCTCAAACTCGCAGTGATCTTCCTGCCTCAGCCTCCCAAATGCAGGGATTACAGGTGTGCACCACCATGCCCGGCTCTTTTCATGTCTTAAAGTTGTAATTTTATAGTTATCAATGGAGAAGTTACAGGAATTTGCTTTGAATGTAAACTGACTTAGATTATAGCAGCCCTGAAAGTTGTGGGAGGTCAATATGCTCTCAATCTCATTCTCTCTCTCTCCCTGTCTCTCTCTCTCTCTCTCTCTCTTTCTCTCTCTGTCTCTGTCTCTGTCATTATTGTCATTATTTTGGTGAAACCCTTTCTTTTCCATTTTTCACTAACCGTGAGACCTTATCGGGGATGAGTTGTAGTCAGCAAGTTTTGTTAACTGTGGGACACGTGACACGTACCACGTAACATGCGTAGGAAGAGAGATACATCATGGTGGTGACCTCAGGGTGCAGTCTAGTGGGAGACAGTCAACTGATCCAAATATATCCCCAAATCTAAGAACAAGATACACTGTATTCCCATAAGATATATCCCCACCCGCCACCCTTCCATCCTGAGGATTGGGTCTGGGCCTTCACTGAACTAAACCCCAGTTTTTTTTGTTTTGTTTTTTTTTTGAGACAAAGTCTCCCTAAGTCGCTGAACTCCCAGGCTGGCCTGGATGTGTGACCCTGCTGTCCCAGAGTGTCGGGATTTCAGGCAGCCACCCCTGCACCAAGTTTCCCCTCCCCCTCAATTCACCGTGTTTTCTGGGATTTTGATCAGAGGTGACATTTACTCAACCGCACCCCCTTCGAGGTGCTGGAGATTGAACCCAGGGACTTAAGGCTAGGCAAGCGGGGTACCAGCACCCTAGTGCTAATCTTTTCATGCCTGAGGCAGAAAAATTCTCCCCTCAGTCCTATGTTAGTTTCTGAGCCTTCAAAGAAAAATGCTGGCCCTGACTTTTGTGTTCTGGCGGACGCCTCTCTCGGGGAGCTTGTTGAGGTGTAGATCCTGACAGCACGGCCGCTGGGCCTGAGGCTCTGCTTACCTCACACCCCCAGGTGCAGGGGTGAGCTCAGGGCTCCTGGGCCACACTGCCCCTCTGCCCTCCACCCCGGGGCTGAGCCACCCGGAGCCTGGCACGGTAATGCTCCAGAGGCATCTGTGGGTCAGACTCAGCACGAACCTTTAACAATATGTCTAACAAATTCTATTACCTTTTACAAAAACTAAAACTGACTAATAAATAACATGAAAGATGGTTTTAACACTAAAACAATGACCCATATGGTATCCTTCACACAGAAATGTTTATTTGTCCTGATGACTCATTCCAGTCAACCTGTTTTTACACTGTGACAATGGTGGCACTAGATTTTCTCATCTAACTAGAAGTTACATTTTCTTTCTAGATAATAGTGTTCAGTTACAATCTTTGTGACTGCTTCATATGAATAGTACTACTGTCCCACGGTTTATCAAGCTAGTCTCTAATATTAGGATTTTTTTTACTACTTTTGATGAAGTGGTAAATACACAGCTACATTTGTTCATTTGATTGAGCCAGCCATCCAGTGCTATGCTTGTCTTAAAAAGAAAGTATACTTTCTTGTTACCACCTGTTTAAGTTACTTAGATGTTTTTGTATGATTTAGAAGGTAATTTGCAATTTTAAGCATTAATGATTATCTCAAAGCATTCCAGAAATAGCCTTAAAATAAATATACATGTATGATCTAATCAGACAGCATTAATTTGTAATATTTTTACACAAAGTGATAAGATATACTTTTTTATTTTCTTCTACCTTCTCTATAGATTCTTTTTGAAATTATTTTACTCTGAAGTTGTGGTATCTATCTTTATCTTTGCATTTTACGTCATTACTCTATTTGATTAAATGTATTAACATTGTCTTACCCCTTCTTCCTCATACTCCTTTAAAAATAACTAATAACTCACATATAAATATATTACAGAGTAAGAAGTAAATGCTTATTATTAAAATGTTCTTACGCTGAAGATCATTTATATTGTATAATTGAGATAGCTATCATATAAATATCTGGCCTGAACTTTTCAAAGCTGGTTTCTGTACAACTAATTATGTTTACAAATACTCTGGCTGCATTTTTAATATAGACATTTATGTTATTAAAAATATGGCCTGTGTTTATTTCCCTCTGCATTAGACATGAAAGTGTTTTCTTTCTCTGCAGCTTAAAGTGAGTAGAAAGAATCTCCTTAATGTCTGCAAACTTATATTTAAAATTAGCAGGAGTGAGAAGAACGATTATCTGCTTCAAAATGAAAACGTTCTGGGTAAGTGTCATTCAGTGCCACCCCCGAGCAAAGGCTGCACTGGAGAACAAATGAAAAGTTTGGGGAGAAAATGTGTAATTACTGATAGCAGGAATATTTTATTTTCTAGTCAAAGTAGAAGTTACGGGTTGTGATTGAAACATGATGAATGTTTAAATTTTTTAAAAAGGTATTGTAGAAAAAGGCAGGTTGTTATTAATCCCCCTCCAATTGCTCTCCCTCACTTTACCGACCAATCCTGTTGTTCTTGTCCCTTGGCGAAACAGCTCTGAAAGTCTGTTTCCACGTGCGTCTTTAGATGCATTCTTGCAGCTATAGCTGCCTCAATGTCCTGAATTCATTCAAAATGTTTACCTTTCATAGATGACTTTGGAGAGGTGCCAAAGTTCCAGAGCCGGTGTATAGGGTGGATAAGGACTTCGCCTAAGGGTTCTTACAGACCTCCTTTTCAGTCGTAGGCAGCAGCAGCAGCAGCATTCACTATGTTTTTTATCACACTATGCACAAGCACTTATGAGAGAGGACTTCGAAAGCTGCTTCAGAAAGTGCCAGGAATGTTGGGATAAGTATGTTTGAAGCAAGAGAGGGATTAATGGCAATGGGCGTTGTATGGTAATAGATTTTTAAAATTTAAACATTCACTGTATATCTTGATTACCCCATGTATGTGTTACTTATTTTTTCACATGCTTCTCTGGGTTTTCCCATTACATGTAAGGCATCATTTGGAGTCTGGCATGACAGATAGAGCTTTGCTTTTGCTTTTTTAATATTATATTAATAATATAATATAGCTTTATAATGTACTGTTTAAAAAATAATTTCCTGGTCATGAATTTGCTATTAGAAAAAAACACGTCGAATAGTTTATGATGTAATTAAAAATGTTAGTCTTTTGATATAGTCAAAGTGACTAAAAATTGAAAGACATCTGTACTGTTACAGGAATCTGACATCAAAATATCAATTATGTGAGTAGAGAAGTTTTATTATGTTCAAATCACCTAATCATGCCTAATTCTTTTTTTTCTTTTTCTTTTTTTTTTGCGGCACCGGGGATTGAACTCACAACCTCACACTTGCCAGACAGGCGCTTGAGCCACTGAGCCAAATTCCTGGCCCTAGTTTTTTGAGGCAGGGTCACACTATGTGGCTCAGGCCGGCCTTGCGCTGGCGTTGTACCCCAAGCCGGCCTTGAACTCACAACGCTTCTCCTACCTCAGCCTCCCGAGTGCTGGGATTAAAGGCGTGCGCCACCACGCCCGGCTCCATGCCTAATTCTTGACATATTTCTAAATATTGTTTGTTTTTTGAGATAAAGATCTCACTATTTAGTTCAGGCTGGTCTTGGATTCACTGTGTAACCTAGGTTGTACTCAAACTTGAGGCCACTCTCCTGCCTCAGCCTTCCAAGTGCTAGGATTATAGATGTGCACCACCACACCCAGGTCTGAATAACTAAAATGCTTAGTTACCCAAACGGATGTGTTTTGTTAATTTATGTTACTCATACAGGAAAAACACTCTCAGTCCTCTTATGGTAACATAGGGTAAATGATCTAAATGATTTCAACATCCTCCCCCTTTTTTTAACCAAGGCGTACGAGAATAAAACCAGTGCTAAAAGAAATATCTGATATTAAATCAGCAAATGGAGAATTATAGACCAAAAATAAAGAATCTGACAAGTTGTCACATTAACATTAATGAACTTAAATATGAGTTTTGTATTATAACCTTTTTAGAGTTGCCTGGTTTACTTCTTTTTTTTTATTTAAGCAAAAAAAATAAAAACAATGATACAGAATTTCAAAACAAAATAATAGACTAACAATGGCTAATATATTGTGTATCATTATCTTCAAAATAGTTGCTCTGATTGCAAAATATAGGCATAAAAAATCATCAAACGATAAAAGCCCAAACCATTCTTCTTGATGAACTAATAGATTAGTAGTGTAATTATGTATCTTGTGTGTATATAAATATATGTATGCATGCATATATAATCTTTTCCCTTCTTTCTTTTCTCCTTTTCCCCATCCTAGTTGTTCTTTCCTTTTGATCAGTTTCTTCCCCTTTCACTTTCACAAAACTAGTAGTTGGATAAATGTTCTTAAATTATCTCATGAAAAGTTGGATATTATATTCAAATTGGCCCTCTTATGTGGTGATTGACATTTTTAAAAACTCCCAATCTGACTTACATTCCATTAATACAGCAACAGTAGGAATGTATTCTTAAAGGTTTGTTGAAACTTAACTCTTAAATTGCTCTAATTATTATTATTCTGTAATAACTTGTACTTTTTGTAACTAAGCATGAAGGCTGGTAAATGTAAGCACAGGCAGGGAATGGCATTTAGTTAAACGAACACTTTCTTACCTACGTATTAGTAACCCTCACCCTTTTGCTGTCATTGCTGCTGCAGAGATTTGTCATAGCTAAAAGTAGGCTTTGTCTATTTGAGTGACCCTTAATAAGCATTTGAATGTAGCTTTGTACAAGCGTATTTCATCTATTGTCTTTGATGTTCATATACAAGTGGTTTAACATATTTCTCTCCAGCTGTTATACTCATTTATAATAATTCATCTTTTTTTGGCAGAATCATTATTAGAAGTCCTGAGAAGTGAAGATCTGCAGATTAACGTTGAAGCGTTTTTATACTGTGTGGGGACTATCAAATTCATATCTGGAAATCCAAGATTTCTTAATGAAATGATCAGCAAAGGTGCTCTGGAAATACTGGTGCATTTGATAAGGCAAATGAATGAGAACGTCAAGAAATGTGGTACATGTTTGCCTAACTCAGGCCACTTGTTAGTCCAGGTAAGTATTTCACTTGAAATATTAGATGTGCAGAATTAATTTTCATGCTGTGGAATAGTTACAATTTAGGAGACTAGCAGAGGAGAGCCAGGCATAATGGCTCTCCTGTTCTTTCTTAGATGAGATTTTACTTTTAATAGCATTTGTATATCAAATAATGGCATCTTTGATTGTAATCATTCATGTGATTTGAAATATGCTTGTCAGCTCATGAGAATTCATTGAGCACTCAGAGTGCTGTAAGCCTTCGGGAAAGCCTGTTAAAGATTAGATTTAGGCATTGACCTCAAGATTCTTAAAATATTTATGGTAATTATTAATTTAGGACTTTGGACTTTCTCCATTTTGAGGACAAATGTGAAAATCTCTTTGGCCATGAATGTTGCAAAATTCTATTGATGTGCTATGTTTTGGCCAAGAGGACTTAAGAAACATTATTTTCATATTGCCAGCGATTTAGATTTTTTTCCTCAATGAAAGTAGTTATTTTTGATTATATAATGATTTTAATTGCTGCTTAAATATAGGAAAGTATAAGGAAGAATATAAAAATCTTCTGAAGTATTGTTACTCTGAGATATAATAACATAGCTTTGACATTTTGGTAAATACAGATAGCATATATTTAAATTTTATATAACTCTTTTTTGTGGAACCTGCTATTTTTAAAAGCTATTTATGACCCCCTCTTTCTTTCTTTCCTCTTCTGGTCTAAAGTTAGCTAACATTGATGTTCTTAATACCGTTTAGAACACACACATCTAACACTATGTGGTAAAAATATCTTGTGTCAACTTTATAAACTTGCTTTGTTCTTTTTAATGACTGCACAATATTATCCCATATTGAGATATTTATGGCATTTAAAATTTCTGTGCAACAGCTTGTGAATTTATTGTCTAGTTGAAAATGGTCTTTCAATCCATTTTATACAGGTGATAGCATTTTATAAAATCAGTTGGTATAAAGGAGCATTGAGTGTTATCGCGGCCAGAAACATGTCTGATCAGGAATTGGGGCCTCTGGTGTGCCGCTAAGTTCAGAGCCTTCCTCCCCTCTACCCTCTTTTTCGGGGTCTCAGCATCCTCTGATGTAAACTGGATCAGATCCCTCCTGCTTCCCTCTAGGAGGCGCTGTAGAGCCTCCACCTCCCTGCTCTCTACCTTCTAAAGCCAGGCGGTTCATTGTCTCCAAAACCTGCCTTTGAACCCACCTTGGATCTGGGGTGGGTGGAGCCTCTGCCTGGACCTCGGTCAGCACCCCACACCCTTGTCCAGCAGGAAAAAGTGGAGCCTGTTGTTGTCACCACCTGAGAACATGCTCCTTCTGTTGTAGCCAGATGCCATGTGTGTCAGCCGTATCACTGTGTGTGTGTTTACAGATCTGGGGAGGAAGGAAGCATTGTTTTAGGTCTGTTATCCACAGAGGCTCCTAGACTGGACGTTCCCTTATATTTAATTCAGAGAAAAGCTGTTTTGTATCCTGTGTGTGACACCATACACGCACATGTCTTCACTGTGAGAGCGGGGGAGTGTGTGTGTCACCCCCTCTCAGGTGTGTGTTCAGTCAGACAGACCTGGCCGGGAACAGAACTGTTTGTCTGTGCCCACCTTCCAGAACCCGGTAACTCCAGCTCATGAGGCACTTTTCAGCTGAAAAATGAAGTTCTCGAGATTGTAATAATAATACTAATAATAATAATGTCTGTATGCCAGAGAGAATGAAAACATGACCAGGGGGAAAAATGGTAAAACTAGGCAACCCTGGCCAGCTGTCACCACCAGAGGACCTCCGGAGCTTCAGTGCTCCGCAGGGGACTCCGGTTGCCAAACTCTGCACATCTTAGCATCCAACACGGGGCCGGGGCCTCCTGCCTCCACAGCTGCCCCGAGGAGCCCACCGAGTGCGTGGAAAGCGTGGGCTGCGGCTGGAGCCAGTGCTACGTAGGATATGGGAAAGTAGAACAAAGAGAAAGGGATGCTGAGTACTTACGTTGGAAATAAATGAGGTGTGCTTGGGAGACGCTGAAGAGGTCGGGGTGTCCAGAGCAGAAGGCGTCTCTGGAGGAGTCCTGGGGAGAGATTCAGAGGCCACAGCCATGGGTCTCAAAGTCCAGGCTGTGGGAAATGGCCTGGGGCGGCAAGCACGGGTGGGAGGTCAAAGTAGCAGAGAGACAAATGTGTATGAGATAATATTAAACTGCTAAACACCACAGAGCTGGGAAGCGACAGGAGGAGGATGTATCCGTGGTCCAGGATGCGTGCAGCAGTGACATCTCAGGGCCGCACATGGATGTCGTAGGGATTATAATGGAGATGAAGGAACTGTGTGAAAGAAGTGGACTGATGCTGCTTGGAGGAAAACATCCTGACCCAGTGATTGGGAGTTTTCTGTGCTGTTTCTTATGTGTGTGTGCGCCTGTGTGTGTGCTTGTGTGTTTGTGACTGTGTCCAGGAGCCATCTCACAAGTGTTTGTGAAGCGCTCCTTCCGGGCCAGGCATGTTCTGGTGCTGGTCAGCGAGACAGCAGTCAGTAAGGCCCAACTTTCTGATGCCCCCCACACAGGTAATAGGATCCCAGTGCCCATTCTTCTCCAAAGCCCTGGGTCTGCGTGGTCCCGCGTGGTCAGTGGTGCACTCACTTGTCCATGATGGCATTGCGAAAAGAGATGACCAGAGGAACCGAGCAGCTGCTGCTGCCCGTGCACCAAGTCAGAGTGTTCGTATCCCAGGCTGCCCAGGCCGAGAAATCCTAAGAGTAAGCAGGTGAACTTACTCATGTTCTCCAAATTCAAGACTATGAGAATTTAGGGAGAGCTGCCTGAACCTTCGAGAAAGAGAAATACAGGCCAGCTAATAGCCAAGCCTCCTGAAGGTCAGTAGTACATTGCATCACCCCAGGAGGTAACCCAGACAGAAACAGGAATCTGTCAGCGTTGGCCTAAAGTGGATTATCAGGAGGCATGAGGGCTCCTCCAACCTTTGTACGCCAACCAGCAATCAGGAAGGTATAACACAGGAGTTGAAGGAAATTCCTGGAGTCATCCCCCTCACAAGTCTGACTTCCGTCGCACCCCTCCTGGGAATTGGAGAAGAGCCTCTCCTCTGTGTCAGAATCCCAGACTAGTCTAGCTTCTCAGGGGTCACCTTTGAGATATTAAAGTGGCTTTAGTGGGACTAAAGAAAATCTCTGTGTAGTTACATTTACAGACAGCTAATTTATAGTTATGTAGTGTAACAACTGAAGCCAAACTGACTTGAATTTGCATTCCTATTTTTTTATTCATTTGTGTTTCCATTTTTTTTTTTTAACTTGATAGTCACTCATTTGATTTTGTAGAGTTTTTGTTGTCTCAGGGCCAGGGATAGGACACAGGACCTTGCCCAAGCTAAGCAAGCGCTCTACCACTGAGCTACTCATTTGATTTTGAATTATGGCCTTAGAGAAAGGTGTACTAGCCCTGCTTTAGATACAACTGTTTTGCAGCACCTCAGGGAGCACGGTTGACTTAGTCTCCCCTCTTTCTCCTGCCCCCTTCTACATCTCTGCCCTTTAAACCCACAAGCAACCCCCAGAAGCCCCTCAAATCCAAATCCTTCCCCCTCTTCACTCAGTACCTACAATGTCACATTCTTCCTTTTCCTAAATTAAAGTCTTCAGAAAGCTTGGTCTTCCCTTCCTTTGTTAGCGAGGAGCGAAGCTCAACCTTCATTCCTTTACTTTGCTTTTAGAGTTTGGGGAAAATAACATTGTTTGAGTTTTGATAGAAAAAAAAATTTTAAGCATTTCTTTTGAAGATTTTGTCTGCATAGGAAGGAGATGAAATTATTTATTTTGGTTAAGGTATGATTTACATATAGTGAAATACCTTGTGTGTTTGATGAGTTTGACAAAAGTAGGTAGCCTTGTGGCCTATGTCCTTACCAAGATGCCGAAGATATTTCTCGCCTCAGAAATTTTCTCCCACTCTTCCCAGCAATCGCTGCTCTATACCCAGCCCGACCTGGGAGCCATTTGTTCAATCTCTCACCGTGGTTAAGCTTTTCTATGTTCTAAAATTAATAGGAATAGAATATACAATGTGAGTTTTTTTCATGTCTGGCCTTTCTTAAAACATTCATTCCAAATGAGGTATAAATGCACATAACATTGCAAAATCAGTACAGAGAGGTCCCCTGTACCCCTCACCCAGTTTCTCTCCATGATGACATCTTATATAACTATGAGACATTATCAAAACCAGGAAATTGATAGGGCTATAATCCATGAGCCAGAGTACTGTGCCTGGCTTATTTGGTTTAGCATATTGCCCTTAGATTAGACAAAACTTCCCTTTTGATTACAATCTGTAGCACTGATCAATCTGTAGCACTGATAAAGCTTGATGATTTTTTAATGTTGTAAGATTTTTAATGATGTATTTGTTAGTGAGAAGGGGACAGCTACTGTCCACTCATGAACTTTATTTTCTATAAAAACAAAATACTATGCCCAGCTGCGTAACTGACCACTCACTCACTGGATTCAGAGTCACGGTCCTTCCTCCTCCCTTCTCCGGCCTTCCTTGGGAAGGAGCGGCCTGTGGGCAGCTCATGTTGGCTTCTGATTCTCCAGAAACAGTGAATCTGAAGAGCTGGGAAACTCAGCCCCTAAACATGCAATAGCTTGCATTTTGAACTGGAAGGAGGACAGGGTGGAAGAGGAGGTTATCACTGTTGGAGGATTGCACTTCACTGCTGAGACAGACCTGCTTTCTAATTGTCAGCCCTCAAATTACATTCACTTTCCGGTCCCAGGCTCTCTCTCTCTGGAAGAGCAGCGGAGAACACCGTGTTCTGGTGGCAGCTCCTTCCAGGAGAAGAGCAGTGCGCCAGGAAGGGGCTGGGCTGCGATGCCAACGTCCTATCCAAGCTCACCAGTCAGGAAGTGAGGGGTGGAGGACAGCCAGGTGTGTTATGCTAAGGATGTCTCCTCAACAGCAAGGAAATTCAGGGTGGGAAATAAGCATCTCTCCCTGCCATTGCCAAAGAGAGCCATTTGCTTTTCATTGTGGTCACGCCTGTTAAGCCTCGTCTCTCTACTATAAATATTATTCATTAATGGCAGTGGAGAAGTATCACTAACTTTCATATGTAATTGTGAAAAACTGATGTTATTACTCAGTAGGTTGTTTTTGTTTGTTTTTAGTGCAGTGACTGAACCCCAACTTGGTAGTGCCTAATGCATATTTTTCAGATCTGTTTTCCTTATTTTGCACTACTGGCATTCTCTATAATTTATATGACATAAAATTTCTCATATATATATATTAGTCACTATTAGAAGGATCAGCTGTCTACTCATTTTGCCATGCAAACTGACATAGAGACAGTAAATAGAGAAATAGCAATAAAAAAGCAAAGCACTCGGACATGGGGTGCTTGAAGAAGACAGAACCATTTCCTGCTCAAGTAGGACAACTATGGTAGGAATGTGCACCAAGGAGGCCTTTGTGACCACTGCCAAGTGTTAGCAAGGATTATGCATTAATAATACTTCGATATGCATGTATATATTAGAAAATTCCAACAAAATGCTTACAAATCTTTGGTACCAGTAGTTTGATGTGTATGGGGGCATCTTGCCACCAGTTGCTTTCATCTCAGCCAGAACTGTGCTAATCATATGTGAGGCAATATGAAACTTCTTGGGTTACCACACAGGCTCTCATTTAGGCATAGTTGTGGTCTCAGTTTGGCACAAATGCAAAAAACGAGCGTGCTTTTATTAACAGAGGGAGATGGTTCCGCCGAGGCTGGAGAATGACGTGGCTTTGGTTTTAAATCATTTGACACCATCTGTGGTCTCTGGCGGCTGCGTTTATTCTTTTACATCATCAGTGGGAAGTGAACCATCTTGCACTTGGCAGTTAAGTTGAGATAAAGCTTGGGAGGTTTTGGTTATGAATATGTCAGACAATTGAGAAATAAAATACATACATTTGCAGAGAAATGCCAAATGGAATAGGGGGAGCAATAGACCAAGAGCCAGAAGCCCAAGCTGCCAACCAACTTGGAAGGTGGAAGACTTTTTGAGCCTCAATTTCCTCATCAAGGGTACATGAATACTCTTCCGGTCTGCCTCATGAGGTTGTCTTAAGAAGCAAAAGAGACAAAGTTCATGAGCTGGCTTTATATCCCATCAAGGACTGCTTAGTACAGCAACATAGTTGCATTTGATACATAAAACCAAATAAAACTAAATCTTTTCACAGGTTTGGGTGGAGGAAGGATAGTAATTTCCAGCCTGTTAATGGTGCAGTTTTCAATTGCCTTATGTTCTTCTGGTTTCTTAGAAACTCTTTTGGAATTGGAGACTCGATTCTCCAGACAACAATGTCACAATGGTTGGTGAAGCTTCTAGGCTGGCTGAAAAGTCTGTTTAACTTCTACTGCACCTGAGGAGGGTTCCATGGTGAACTACAAGCCACTGTGATCTGGCATAGCCCTGATGGCTGTTTGGGGCCAAGGGCAAAATCCAGCGAGTGCCCTGGGGACTGAGGCTGGGCGGGAGAAAGGGAACAAAGGGAAGAGAGGGGGCACCCACTCTGGCAGTGTGTGGAGACTCAGGCCCACACAGTGACTGCTTCTGTCTGGCATCCGCCCACAGAGCAGACGTCAGGAACAGGACCACAGCTCCCAGGCCTGTGTTCAGACTCAGGTCAGGGTACACAGATTTTAAGATAAAATGTTCTTGTGTTTCCTAAAGTTTTTCAATTAATTCATAGTTGAAAACACAATTTGAAATTCATGATTAAGTACCAATACTCAATTTGAAAAAAAAAAAAAAGGATGCTTACTCTTTGGGGTTCTGATTTTACTGTATTAAAATGGTATTTGAAACTTTACAAATTATACAGTCTCTTCTTAGAGTAGTTTTTCCCTTCCAAATGGGTCTCCCACTGGGCAGGGGTGTGTACACCTCTAATCCCAGGCTCAGGAGGCTGAAACAGAAGAATCAAGAATTTGAGGCCAGCCTGAGCAACGTAAGGAGGTCATATCTCAAAGACAAACAAGCAAACAAATAAATCAAGTGGGCCTCCCCATTTCGTCTTCACAATGAGTACTTTAAGGCTCGACTAATTCAATAGGAGGTAGGCAGGTCTACCAAACTCACCGGGGTCGCTATGCTGGCTGAGAAAGTGCCTCTTACGACCAGGAGCTTGGAGAACAAAGAAACGACTGCCAAAGAACTCAGTCTTATTTCTGCAAATCAGTAACCAGGATCATAATGGAATGATTTTTCCTTCACTGTACTACCAAAAACGTATGTCCTTTTTATTTTTATTTTATTTTTTTGTCCCAAACATCATCTCACAGCTGCTGATAAACAGGGACAGTTAAATTTTTATTAATCCCCCTTACTGACTGTCATTTGTATTTTCTCTTTTTTCCTTCTTCCCACTGATTGCCTCTGTCTGTGTATGTCCATCCCCCGTGGTTGCAGGTTAGGAAATTGGGAAAAAACAAAAATCAAAACTCAAGTCTTTCAGTTTGCTATTTTGTGGCAAAATGACACTCCCGAGATTGGAAACTGCTCGAGTTAAGTCCTTTAGAAGCAAAACAAGTTTCTGTGTGTTCCTTTAACTTATGCTTTTCTTAAGTAAGGGATTTGAAGTTGCTTAAAAGATTACGTGTAATAAAAAAAGAAATGCATCTAAGTAGAATTAGAAACAATATAGATTAAAGTGGAAAGTTAAGAAACTAAATATTTATTCCCTAAGCTTGGACTTTGGTCAACTCCTGCCTTGAGAGCAGGCCCAATGGGTGGCTCTCCTGAGGGGTGGGGGGCAAAGACTAGAAAGACTCATCAGTGATCTCCTCATATGTGTCTGTATTCAACTAGGAGTTCATGTTTGGATTTCAGTTTTCACTTCTGTATAATGAGCTTAACATTTGAAGCAAAGTTCAGAGTTAAGTGGGTGGCCTGGAACTTGCCTTTACTGCAACCGCACTAGGTAGCTGGGTTCTCCTCCCGCTCTGCTTTTCTACATTTTTTGTTCCCCAGAAAAAGCCATTGCTCTGAGCAAACAGCTCGCCACCCCCCACCCGGCGGTGAGAGTGGGTGCCCACAGGAATTGGTGGCAGCCCTCAGAGTGGGGGCCTCTTCTAGACACTTCTCCCTCAGGGCCTTATGCTCAGGTCCACCCAGGCCTCTGCGAATCCCCCGAACTTTGTTCCAGAGGTTTTTTAAGGGGGAAACCTCCCTCCTCCGTTCTCTTTTTTTCCTTCCTTCCCTTGGCTCTCCCCTTCTGAGTTTCATCCATGCAGCCGGCCAGCAGCTGAACATCTTAAGAGCGTTTTATTTGCACACTTTATTGCCCACTATGTGGAAAGAACAAAGAACTGCGCACTAGAGAGCCCCAGCCTGGGGGGAGGGTGCCTGAAACCCTGGTGACTCTGCGATGGGTGGGTGGGTGTGGCAGGGCCAGAAGTGGTGCCTGTTGACACAGAAGAGGAGGCAGAGCGTGACAGGGTCCTCTGGACTAAGCAAGGGTCACAGGAGGTTCACGAGGAGTGGAGGACGCTGTCCACGCAAAGGTGTGGGGCTGTGAAAGCCCGAGGACACCATGTGCTTTGGAGTCTCAGGAAGGAAGGGTGGGCCCAGGGGAGCGGGCGGCAGTGAGCACGAAGGGTAGAATGTGCCTCCGAGGGTGACTAGCCCTTAGGACCTCAGAAGAGGGCCTCGGACAGGGAAGGCTGGCTTTTGAGATGGCCCTGCCAGCACCTGCTCAGGGCACCAGCGAGTTCGGGTGCGAGATGAAGCTGTGGGGACTCAGAGATGGAGAAGAGGAGCAGGCGCCCTGCCAGCGGGGGAGGGAGGAGGTGGGGCTGTGCTGAATGAGATAAAATAGGAAACAAGTACCCAGGGAACCACCTCCTTTCAGGAAGTCCATTTTTCTTCCACACAGCACTCTTCAAAATTACTCTGCTCCTAAAATCCTCTTCCATCCCCTCTGCCTCGGAGGTAGCATCTGCATAACTCTCGGCTGACTGAGGCCCTCGCCTTTCTGTTCACGCCACTCTTCCCTTGGAGATGCGTGAGCCAGGCCCTGGTCCTGGACCTGGGGGGAACAGTGCTGAAAAGACGGACAAGGTGGACACTGGCCACCTGCTCGTGCCTCACTGAGGCTTGTAGAGGGGCAGGAAGACATGCTGTTGGGCGGTGTGGCTGTGGAGAAGCGTGAGGTGAGAGGAGGCTTCAGGACTTGGGAAGAGCCAGACCACATGAGGCCTCCGGACCTGCAGTCTGGGCACTGAGTCTGACGCTGGGAACAATGGACCAAGAGCCAGCAGGGCTTCCGGTGACAGGAAGCAGAAAGATAGGATCCTAGGACTTTGAGAATTGAGTGATTAAATAAGAGTGGTGTCATAGGTTGAGGAATCACCAGCTACTCTTCCAGTGTGTGGTGTAAGTTTTGTGTGCGTTTTTCCTACCGACACCACACCTGATAGGTCTGGGAATGTTGCAGGCACCGCATCTTCCTCACCAAGTTACACGCACTCCGTCCAGCACGCTACATGCGGTGAATGGATGGGGATTTAAATCAGGTGATGCAAAGCATATGTTTTGGGCCACTTATAAAACTAGTATATTAGGGACAGAAGACCCACCGGCCCTCCTAACCTTGTCTTGAGGAAAAGGCTCAAGATGGAGAAATAAGTAAATAAAAGCTGACAGGAAAACGACGGTCCCTGCTGCAGACAGTGTCCCTTGCTGGATGCCAGGTGAGGGAAGCAAGAAGATGACTGTAGGCTGGAGAGCCCAATCTTTGAAGCCCTTGGAAACACAGGAAAAAGAAACAGTTCGTGTGCTCAGGGTCGGAATGGGTGCTCTATGGTCCGCCATGTTTCCACCCACCTGGGTTCAGGTCAGGACTCACTGGGGCACTTGTGCACCTCGGTCTCCATTGAGGAAAGTGTGTGAGTCATCCTTTGGATCCGGGTAAACCAGTAATGCCCGAGCGCCTGGACTGTCTCAGAAGAACAGGCAGAGCTGGGTCAGATGATGCAAATTTTCCATTTTATGGTACTGGCGGCCTGGCATTCCTAGAACAGTTTATTAGTCTTCACAAAAGGCCTGTTCCTTAGTTTCAAAGACTGCTTTGTAGATTCATGGTAAAGTGGAAATCTTGCCTCTTAGAAGAGAATATGTCTAGAGCCTTAAATAGCCTTTGGCCACATCATTATCTCATGATACTTATCAGAACAGTAGAGCAAGAAGTTTCAAATCTATAGAATTGATGTGGTTATCACAGGGTCAACTGAAGACCTTACGTGACTGTTCTCAAACCCAGATGATGATTTGTTTACTCCTGAGTGTAGGAGACAGTTTGAGTGACTCCCCTTGAGTACAGAACAATTGCTGCAACATTAGTCATAGTTCCATATACTGCTGTGTACAGAGTGGGCTCTGCTAGTCCTTTCTCTCTTCAGTTGCTCTAAGCAATGCAAACAAGGCCAGCTGAAGTACTGATATGTAATCACTGGGGCCATTCTGACAGTCTCCTGTTTCCTCACATAGTGCTCTGTAAAAGATATGAGCACAGCCAGATGGCAGAGCCAGTCAGCTCCAAGAATGTCAACTGGATGTGAGCCTCGAAATAAAGAGGCTATGAGTCCCCAGGGCACTAAAGTTTACGTATCAGAAACTGAAGCAACAGCCTCCAAAAACAATTCAGTTGCTACCTTAATTGAATTATGCAGATTGATCCTTCTGCATGTCATCATTCTCCCTGCATTTTGCAAAGATGCTTTTCTCCCCACCTGGCTGGCCAGCTCAAGTTACTCACCATCCCCACTGTCACTCATCCTTGAACCACTCCCTTCTTCATGAGATAATTAATTCTGGGAGAGGCCTTGGATCAGGGTCTTTGTCTGCGTATCCTCACTGGGATTGGGCTTAGCACCCCTTGGCTGCCCTTAACTTTGAGTATGTCTTGGTGTCTTTACTCTCGCCGTGGGTTGCACTGGAGGTGGTAGATTGGAGTTAACTTGCCAGGATTCCAATAAAATCTCAATGGGATTACAAATACAACTTTCTGGATTGTGAGGAAGATTCGAAAAGGGATTACAACACTTAGATTACAGTATTCATTATTGGGCTTGCAATACTGAGTTCTGGTTTACTAATTGCCAATTACTATTCCACTCTTCACCCTTGACCCAAGTCAGTCTTCCTTTGCTTTCATTTCACGCCACTTGTGCCTAGGCCCATGTCCTCTAGTGGATGGATCAAGGGACTTAGTTTACCAGCTGCTATAATGAAATTTATGGGACGAATTGTGT
This sequence comes from Dasyprocta punctata, assembly GCA_004363535.1. Taxonomy (NCBI): domain Eukaryota; kingdom Metazoa; phylum Chordata; class Mammalia; order Rodentia; family Dasyproctidae; genus Dasyprocta; species Dasyprocta punctata. The sequence goes on along the minus strand of RJWM01019883.1, from coordinate 3,955 downwards.
TGCACCGCTTAGGGTAGCTGTATTTTCCAGTTTTTAAAAATGCCACAAACATGTTTTTATCCCAGATAACTGCTACCTTGAGAAACTTGGTCAACTCACCACAAGCAAGGAGTCAGTGCCTGGGTGCCAGGACCCTTCCCCAGCTCTGCTTGGTGCTGGAACTGTATATGGATGACAAGGACGTCTGCACCAATATTGTCAGAATATTCAGGTAGGAAAACTAAAACAGCGAAGTAGCCTTGCAGAAATACTACTGCCTGGGTTACTCTGTGTGTGTATATGTGTGTGTGTATGTGTGTGTGAGTGACAGAGAGAGAGAGAGAGAGACACACAGAGAGAGAGAGAGACTGAGGTAGATTTTTTTTTTTTGGCTTTTTCTTCACCTAGCAGAAAAGACAAATCTAGTGACTCAAGTTTAAAATATGTGATGTAAATGGATTCCACTTCCCATGTGATTGTAATGTAGCTCTAAACTCAGCAACCATAAGTGGTTTTAGTTCTTTGGTCAGTTGTGAGCTAGCCTAATATTTTTGTTTCTTTAAATCTTCTCAGCTCACTTTAAATAAAGGACTATATACCATGGGACATGCTGAACTTTCTGAGATACTTGGAAACAATACTTAAGAGTTTTAATTCAAAAAGAGGATTATTGATTAGATTCTGATCTGACCTAGTTTCTGATCAAAAGTTATTCTTTTTGGGCAGTTTTTGAATGTCGGCTCACACATTCCCTGGTGGTGACCATTTGAATCCAGGCTGCCTCAGAGCAAGATGATGTTAAGTTTCAGAGATGTGTTTAATTTAGGCACTCCTATTTTTCCCCGGCTCCTTGTCAGCACTTTTGCATTATAATTCTTCTTCTCAAAACACTTGGCCTGAGCCACTTTCTTTTCTTTCTTTTTCTCTCCCTTTCTTTCTTTCTTTCTTTCTTTCTTTCTTTCTTTCTTTCTTTCTTTCTTTCTTTCTTTCTCCCTTCCTTCCTTTCTTCCTTCCTTCCTTCTTTCCTTCCTTTCTTTGTTTTTTTTTTCCTGAGGATTGAACCTAAGGCATTGACACTGAGTTCTATCCCCAGCTCCTTTTCTTTTTCTTTTTCATTTTTTTTTAACTTTGAGACAGGTTCTCACCAACTCACCAAGTTGCCCAGACTGGGCTGGGATTTGGCAGTGCTCCTGCCTCAACCTGCCACAGTGTTGGGATTAGAAGCCTCCATGCCTGGCCCCTGGGCCTTTCTTGGACTATGATATTGTAGTTGTTTAAACAAGTACTGTACAAAGTTTCCTGAAAACTGCATTGGTAATTCACCCCAGTGTGAGGGTGCAGGTCCAGACTTTGAAGTTTTAGCACGACACTTTCCTGAGTTGTGTCACAGATCTTTACTCCTTCCCATTTTGGACCACTGTAAAACCTGAGTTTATTTTTGTGGATGGTGACCTGTAAGGACCCAACCGAATTTTTTTTCACCATGGGGACAGTCAATTGTCCCAACATCGTTTTTAAATATGCTATCCTTTTGTCACAGACTGTCAGTCACAGCTACATTTCTAAATGCTTGCAGACCTGTTTTAGGTATTCTGTTTGGTTTGTTTCTAGACCAGTATCACTTTTTGTTTTCCTATGATAGATTTAACCACAATCTTGCTATAAGATGAATCCCTCACTTTTTTGTCCTTTAAAATTTGGACTTTTGTTCTCTTCTTTTCCTTATGAACTAGAGAATCAGCCATGATAGGAACTGGGGTTGGAATGAGAAGAATTGGCATCTTTCTGATATCAAGTCTTTTTGCCATATATGTCTGTAACATCTTTATGTCCTTCAATACAGTTGTATAATTTTCTCCACAAAGATTTTACACATTTTCCTAGATCTATTCCTAGGTTCTTCATGGCCATTATATAGGCAATCTTTTAAGAAGTTATTTTCTCACAGATGGTTGCTGGTACGTATTAATAGTGTTAATATTTTCTTATTAATCTGGTACCCAAGAGTCTTGATGAACATTTGGTCTAAAGTGTTTATAGATTCTCTTGAATTTTCTGTGCAAATTGTATGCAAATGAAAATTATTGCATATCCCCAAGTATTGTAACCCTAACCCCACCTCAGCCTCATTTTCTGTTTCTATCACTTTGCTTAGGAGTCCAATACAGAATCAGAAAGGGTCTGCTTATCCATCTCCTGACTTTAACGGAATTATCTGTATTTTTATGGTTTCACCAGTTGAAAATAATATTTCCTATAGATTTTTGCAGATACCCTTTAGAAGGTTATGAAAGGGTTTCTTCTCATTAGGCAATATTAAGTTATCTTAAATGCTTGCCCTGAATCTATTTTGATTGTGTGGATTTACTTTTTCAACCCAGTCATCTATTAAATTACTTTAATAGATTTTCTCATGTCAGTCATTGTGTATTTCTGGGTTTGTTTAATACTTTGTTTAGGATGATTCATCCCTGGTCAACCTTTCCTTCTCCTCTCTTGGATTTAATTGTTTTATGGTCATGTTTATACGAGCCTCATGAAATGACCTGAGTATATTTCAACTTTTTGTCTTTCCTAGAATTTGTGAAAATTAAACCTATCTGTATCTGGAAGTTTGTAGAGTTTGCTCAAAAGCTGGTTTTTAACCTGGTGTGTGTGTGTAATGTTCACAGTTCAATCCCTTTAGGTTTTTTTTCTCCTTCCTTCTCTCTTCTCTTCCCTTTCCTTCCTTTCCCCTCCCTTACCCCCTCTTCTCTTCTCTCCTTTCTCTCTGTCTCTGTCTCTGTCTCTGTCTCTGTCTCTGTCTCTGTCTCTCTCTCTCTGTCTCTTGGGTTTCACTATGTTGCCCAAGCTGACCTTAAACCTGAGTCAAGCGCTCCTCCTGCCTCAGCCTTCTGAGTAGCCAGATCACAGGCGTGTGCCACCATGCCTGGCTGGTTCATTTTCTTTAATGGCTATATAGCTAGTCATATCTCTTATTTCTATTTGGTTCCATTTCAAAAAATTATATTTTTATAGGAATTTGTCCATTTTTCTAAGTTTTTAAATAATATTAAATTGCTTCAAATATTCTTTTATGTATTATCCTTTTAATCTCTGTTACATCTCTAATTAGGTTCTCTTTTATTTATTTTACTTATTTAACAAATACTTGTGTAGCACATATTAGATGCTGGACAATATTATACGTACTTTCTAAATACAGCTTCATTTCATCCTTACAACTTTCAAAGACAGACCATTGTTGTTGTGTTCGTAAGGAAACTGAGGCAAGGAAAGAACACAGTAGTTTCCCTAAGGCCAACACAGTAAATTGTGGTGCTACTGTTGTTCCAGTCAGTTGTTCTGGCTCTGGAATACTTTGAACCATTACATTACCTGCCTTTCTTTGTTAGCACTGATTTTCATTGCCAATTTGTGTGTGTGTGTGTGTGTGTGTCTCTGTGTGTGTGTGTGTGTGTGTGTGTGTGTGTGTGTGTGTGTTTGACACAGGGTTTCACTATGCAGTTCAGGCTGGCCTTGAACTCACTTTGTAACTTAGGCTGGCCTCAGACTCAGAGCAATCCTGCCTCAGCCTTCTAAGTGCTGAGATTACAGGCATGTGCCACCAGGCCCAGCTCTCAATTTTGATTATTTATATGTTTCTCTTGATGAGTCTTGCCAAACATTTGCCAGTTTTATTAGTCTTTGAAAAGAGCTAACATTGTTTGAACCACTGATTATATGTTTATTTTCTATCTTGTTGCTTTTGCTCTTATTAATTCTTTTTTTTTTTTTTACTCTGCACATTACATTTTTTCTTCTCTCTGTATTATATTTTTCTTTTGTTCTCATTAGAAATTCAATTTTTTTCTTTATGGTCTTTTTTTAAGGCTATCCATTTACCTCTAAATACTGCTTTAGCTGCTTCTTACAAATTTTAATTTACAGTGCTTATTATTCAGATCTAGGTATTTTTAGATTTTCTTATTTCTTT